>JABWTJ010000141.1:470622-680712 GCA_016801875.1 Solanum sitiens | reverse complement strand
GAACCGGACAGTAGAATTAGGGGACTCCGGAGTGAGTGTCACGAACCGACACGTAGAAGTAGGGGATCGGAGTGTCACGTTCCGACACATAGTATTAAGGGATCGGGTGTCACGAACCGACACGTAGAATTAGGGGATCGGAGTGTCACGTTCCGACACATAGTATTAAGGGATCGGGTGTCACGAACCGACACGTAGAATTAAGGGATCGGAGTGTCACGTTCCGACACATAGTAGTAGGGGATCGGAGTGTCACGTACCGACACAAGAGGAAGAAAGATAATAAATCTTGAGAGATGTTTATATACTCAATGTAATGAACCTAATTCCCAAATGAGTGTGGTATTGAGGCTTGAGTCCTCATGGATGAACTTGGTAGTACTTATTGATGATTATAGTACTTGTTACTACATGTTGAGTATTGTAGTTGATTTATGATATGAACTGATATATACTGTTTTCTATTTTGAGTTGGCCGATGATACCTACTCAGTACTTGTGTTTGTAATGACCCCCTACTTGTTGTTTCTTTCTTTGTTATTTGGGGAATGCAGCAAACGTACCGTCGTCTTCAACTCAGCAGCACTTCTAGCCAGTCGTCACTACACCGGATTTCAGGGTGAGCTAATGCTTCTAGCTTGGACTGGATCTTCTCTTCAATGTCTTGATGCCTTGAACTTCCGGCATGGACTAGCCTTTTATTTATTTTAGCTTCTTAGATACTTCTAGATTTGTAACTTGAGGATAGATGTTCTTGTGATGATGACTTCCAGATTTGGGGATAATGAGTTTTAAGTCTTCCGCTTTGTATTTTTGTTCAATATGTTGGAGTTTTAGATTGGTTGGTTCGCTCACATAGTAGGATAAGTGTGGGTGCCACTCGCGGCTAGATTTTGGGTCGTGACACTCAGGGTCAGGTAGGGTACATTTGGATGCATTTTATTGACTTGTTGCCCTCCTTGACATAACGGCTAAGCGTCCTACCTTTTCGTCGTTTATTCCGCCCTATTCTTGATTTTATTATATTCTTTTGCCTTGATTTTCTCCTTTCTTTCTCCTTTTGTGTAAATGACTCTTCTTTTTATAATTCTTTTTTAAAAAAAATTCAAAATTTTCACTTGATTTCAACTTTGCTTTCTTTTCTTCTTTTTCTCTCTTTATTCTTTCAACCCCACTTTCCGGAGCATTCCTCATATCAGCCACCCTCAACTCATGGCTTTGCCATGAGTCAAGGTACACAATACCCAAGGTTGGGTTGGGCCAAGACGAGGGTTTTTTCTGCATATGCCCCCCTCAACTTATGCTTTTGGCATAAGCTGAGGTGCACATGTCCTAGGAGGGATCAGGGCCAACACATTGTTCCCAGAAAAGATAAATTTGGGTAGAAAAGAAAAGTCCATTTTAAGCTCAAATCATTTGGATCAAGAAGGGATTAATTTCATTTGGTTCTCTCTTATCTAGGCTAAAGATTTGCTATCTTTTAACAAGGGCCTATGATCCTTTCCTAACTGTCTATCACAGATTACTTTTAGCAGGACTAACCGGGCAAGTTCTAGCTTAGTACCAACGGTGGAATATCCAACTTTCCTCACTCACTTAGCACCTCATAACCCTACCAGATTATCAGTCACCTAGTTCGAGTTTTAGATTGAGGGTCGTGCAGTGGTGTATCTCTATGTCATGCTTAGAGCCACACATTTATCATTCACTATGCTTAATCATGCAAGCATTTTCTCTAAATCAGGATATCATTTTATTTAGCCATCATGCTTCAGATGTCATATCCATACTATGTACAAGAGATACTAATGTGCCGGTTCAACATTAAAATAACCAGTCTCTTGGGGAAAAAGAACACAGGCAAGAAAACCCCAAGAGAGGATCGTGAGTTGGGCTCTTCAGACTTCACCCTAGCACTCACTTTCCATTTAACCCACCCCCAATAAAAGAGCATGCAATTGTCCCCAATGCATAAAAAAATATAAAATAGGGTGGTAGGTGAAGCAAACCTAAGGCGCATAGCGCCGATGATCAACAAGCTGGCAAGTCCGGTTTCTCAGAACCCGCTCCCTCTGTAGTAGGGACAACATCAGTAGTGTCCGCAGCAATAACAACACCCTCAGTAGTGCTCCTCTCAACATCAGCAATCCTGTAGCTAGAAGCCCCAGCAGCCACCTCTTGAGCCTTCATCTGCCGGGCTTCCTCATCAATCAGCGAGGCTCTCCTTGCAGCCTTCAACTCAAGATGCTCTCTCTCCCTAGATTGAGTCTCATCATCCTCTCTAGATCGGTGCCTCTTGGTATGCTCACGTGGCTGAGGTGATGGCGCAGCAGTGGTGGAGAACAGTGCAGACAGCACCGTATCCTCAGCAGGCTCCGCAGTTGAGGCCTCAGACTCAGGAACCTAGGCCTCCAAAATGGCATCCATATCTGCCCTCAAACTCGCCACAGCAGCCTGGAGAGTCGTCAAATCTACAGTAGGGGCTGGCCGAGCGAGAACCCTCAACTCAAATGCGTCAAGGTGCTGGTGTACCTCCATAATCTGCCTTTCAGTCCGCTGGGCCATCTTCTTCTCGATCCGCTCTTCCGCCTCAGCAATGGACTTCTGCATCTAAGGCTGGATATGATGCAGAAGTGTGGCCATTTGTGCGTCTAACTTTTGGACCCTAGCGATAGGGACCAGTGCTGCAGATGGGGTGGAGTGGGAGGATCTCGGAGATGTGCTAGTACCCGGGATAGACTCAACCGAGGTGGTTTCGGTAGGCTCTGATGTAGGCTGATGAGCCCCTCGGGCTTGCTCTACCGTGTCCGCCAGGTTCTCACCAAGCGGCTGCACTTCAGCTCTGGGCCCTCTGTTGGGAGCCAACTCATTGGCCTCATCCCGGATGAGACCGATATCAGCTATGCCAGTCGGAGTCTTGAGAACATCAATGTGCCATACGGGTACTCCAACAGACCTGCAAAACTCAAAAATCATGCAAGGGAAGGGGTAAGTAGTGGTGGCCTTAAAGGCCCTCTCATGAATGACCGCCTGCAACAGCCACGCGAAATCCACCTCGAACCCATCAACCATGACAGCTATCAGGACTGCTCTATCCCATGTAACAATATTATCAGCAGTAGTGGGGGAGAGGCAATGACGGACCAAGAGCCATAAGAATTTGGCCGTGAATGTGAGGTTGGCCTTCTTTATTCCTCCTTTGGGCTCCAGCACCCAATCAGCACCCTCGCCATCCACGGAGATGTTCTGGGCTATCCACATCTTGGTGGTATCTCTCAGCACTCCCTCACGCTGGAAACATCCGTCCTTGACCAGCTTCCACCGATAGTCGAACTCGGGAGTGAGGGGGGCCCTGGTGGCATCAGTGTCAGCACCATATAAAAATTTGCGAATGGCGGGCAAAGGGATTTCCACCCACTTGCCACGGACACAAACATGCTCAAGTGGTGCGTGTTTGGCGGGGTTAGCCCGCTTGTCCAAACTAGCCCTGAGAGTCGCCACATAAGTGACGTAGAACTCTCGCACAATTTCCTCGCTGTAACGGCCCAAACTCCTAGCCGTCCACTCTAGCCGATGGCGGGTGAAAAGTTCATGTATAGCTGGCATCGTGGGAAGACTCCCGGTGATAATTCTCCGTTCGACTGTAAGAGTCTGAGTCATGACCCCCTTGTCGTTGAGAAGCTTCACATCCCTGTATATATGATATTGGCCCTCGATACACCACCGGTTGGGCTGATCAGCAACCAGTGCGGGGACGTCGGTCAGGGGTGCTGGAGTAGAATCCGCACTGTCACCCTTCTCAGATGAGGCAGAGTGGACCGATGTAGCTGGAGCGGTGGCCCCATGTGAAGATGAAGCTTCCTCAAACCCGGAAGCCTCCGCATAGCCAGACGCTCCCTCAAAATCTGCAGCAGACCCAGACGGTGTGCCGGTTAGTGTGCGCTCCTCATCAGACTGGGAGGCAGTGACTACGCCGGACGCCACCCTCTTAGGCGTGCTCCGAGAGGTCCTAGCAGAACGTGACGGTGTCTGGGTTCCTAGGGGCACGTATTCGGGGTCGCGTTCATCATCGGATGACCCAATCACCAACCGGCGGAAAGGGGTGACATACTTGGAACGTCCTCGAGAGTAGACTAAGTCTTGCTTGGGTGCCATGTGTACCTGCAAGGAGGGGTTATTAGTACCAGTAGAAGCATGCAACACACTCAAAAGAATCAAACACAGAAGGGGAAACACAGACAGAGTGGTGGTGCAGAACTGCAGAACTGACTGACGGACACCATCGACGGTCCGTCGATGGAACGACGGTCCTTCAGTGGGTGTCCGTTGGTGGACACTTAGAAAATTTATTTAGCCATTTCAGAAAAAAAGGTTTTGTTAGAGACGACGGAAGTGCAGGACGGACCATCGACGGAACGACGATCCGTCATTGATGGTCCGTCGATGGACACTTAGAAAATATTTTGAGAAATTCAGAAAAAAAGGTTATGTTAGAGACGACGGAAGTGCAGGACAGACCGTCGATGAGACGACGGACCGTTGACCACCTCCGTGGGTAGACACTTAGAAAAACTTAAAGACCCACCCAGTGAATAAGGTTTTATTCCCTTCGACGGACCTACAGGATGGTCCGTCGATCAGTCGACGGCCCGTCGACTACAGCCGTCGTTCCAGAGTTAGACAAGTTTGGGGAGTGGATGACGACGGACACCATCGACGGTCTGTCGATTTACTGACGGTCCATCGATTGGGGTCTCGTACTGCAGGTCAGAGTGAACCTGTGGAAGCCATTGTTGCCCCCCCCCCCAAAAAAAAAACAATTTTCTAAGCAAAACTAAACACAACAAGATCATGTAGCATGGGATGCACTATTTCATTATTCCTAGGGCTTCGGTTAGCACAAGTGTAAACTTAGATTCTCAAATTACCCCACAAGCCCTAAGTCGCAAACCCATGAAACTAAATGCACATTAGACACTATCACCGCCAACTCAGTCACTTTCCATCATTCTACGGGACTAAGGACACAAATTTCATAACGTAAGCATTCAATTTCATCCTGAAGTCAAGACCCACTTACTAATTCAGTCAAAATTGCATTCTAACAATCAAGTCTCCAAACAAAAAACATGGAATCAAAGTCAGAAGAGAGATACATACCTGTACTGTAGTGGTGGGAAGGAGGGGATGAATTCTTGCAATTAAGTACACCAAAAAGAGACCTCGAACACCGACCGGAAAGAAGACAAGTTGGGGAGAGAAATCCTTTGGGAAATGATAGAGATGTGGGGGAGATGGGAAATCAGATTGAAGGGAGTGGGAGTTAATGGGTGAGTGAGTGGGGAAAATGAAGGGAAATAGGGAGGGAAAACGGTTTGGGGAGGGTATTTAAAAGGGTGGGTAAGTGAAAAGTTTAAATTTTTAATATATAGCCGGTCGGGTCAGATGGGTTAGTGGGTCGGAGGAACAGACGGTTCCTCGTCGATGGACCGTAAGCCAGTCGACGGTCCGTCGACTGTGCCCTAACTTAGAAATATTTAAGAAACAAACCTGAGATCTACGGACCCTACCGACGGTCCATCGATTGGTCAGTCGATTAGTGCACCAGACCAATTTTCTGCAGATTTCTGGGATTTGGTCCTTGCACATTGAACACCCAATAAGTTAATCTTTTTGTATTTTCTGGACACAATTTTAGACACGGACCCTAGTTTACTCTCTAGCCAACACATCTAAGAAAATAAAAGAAAATTCATACGTGACATTAAGTGAGAAAAACAGAAATAATGTAACTACGCCTATAAAATAATGAAAAACCTATTGTTGGCTAGAGGATACATATTGGGTTGCCTCCCAATCAGCGCTTGATTTAACATCGCGGCACGACGCATGATTCTTGATTACTCCGACTTTGTCAATATGATATGCCTCGATCACTTCATTCACCTTTTCAGCATGCCCAAGGTAGATTTTTATTCGTTGCCCGTTCACCTTGAACCTTACACCCTCCTTATTCTCCAACTCAACCGCTCCATGAGGGAAAACTTGGGTGATCAAGAATGGACCAGTCCATTTGGACTTGAGTTTTACCGGAAACAATCGCAACCTAGAGTTGAAGAGAAGCACCAAATCCCGAACCACAAAATCGCGCTTCTCAATCTTTTGGTCATGGTACTTCTTCATCTTTTCTTTGTTAGAGGGTTGAACTTTCATATGCTTTTAAGTGAATTTAATCAAGCTCATTCAACCCATTTAACCTTTGTTCACAACCGGCAAGTGACAAGCTTTCCCATATACAAGTTGGTATGGGGACATACCTATGGGAGTCTTGTATGTTGTCCGGTAGGACCAAAGAGCATCATCAAGCCTCCTTTACCAATCCGTTCTATTCGCGTTCACCGTTTTTGCCAGAATCTGCTTGATTTCTCAGTTTGACACCTCAACTTGCCCACTAGTCTGGGGATGGTATGGAGTGGCCACATTGTGGCGAACCCCATATTTCTCCAACAATCCTTTGAATAATTTGTTGCAAAAGTGGGATCCGCCATCACTAATAATGGCCCTTGGTGTGCCAAATCTGGAAAATATTTTCTTTTTTAAGAACGCGGTGACACTCTTCCCTTCATTATTTGCAAGTGTTATGGCTTTCATCCATTTTGACACATAATCAACCGCCACAAGAATGTACTTCATCCCATGAGAACTCACAAAAGGGCCCATAAAGTCAATGCCCACACATCAAACAATTCGATCACAAGAATGAGATTTAAAGCCTTCTAGAAATACCGCCATCTCTTTGGCACCTATCACATGCCTTGGCGAACTCATGTGCATCTTGGTGGATGGTTGGCCAATAGTAGCCACATTGCAAGATTTTATGGGCTGTCCGGATACCACTATGATGCCCACCCACAGGTGAGGAGTGGCATGCCTCCAAAACACTCAACATCTCAACTTCTGGTACACAACGCCAAATAAGCCTATCGGCACAACTCCTATATAGATATGGCTCATCCCAAAATAACTTTTTCACATCATGCATGAACCTTTTCCTTTGATGAAAGGACAAGTCTTATGGGACAATATCACTAGCCAAATAATTCGCAAAATCTGAGAACCATGGAATCAAGTATTGAGAAGCAGCCAATACATGCTCATCAGGGAAAGTATCATCAATTTCAGCCTTTTCACCCAATTCTCGCATAGCTTCATCCTCTAATCGGGACAAGTGATCGGCAACTTGATTTTCGGTCCCTTTTCTATCTTTCACTTCAAAGTCAAATTCTTGCAACAGTAATACCTAATAAATCAACCTCGGTTTCGCATCCTTCTTCGCCATCAAATATCTCAAGGCAGAATGATCAGTATGCACTATAACTCTTGTGCCAAGCAAATATGAGCAAAATTTCTCGAAAGCCAAGACCACCGCAAGGAGCTCTTGTTCAGTCACAGTGTAGTTCTTTTGAGCTTCATTAAGGGCTTTATTGGCATAGTAAATGGGGTGCAGGATTTTATCCCTTCTTTGACCCAAAACAACACCAAGTGCAACCCCACTAGCATCACACATCACCTCAAATGGCTTACTCCAATCCGGGGAAATAATAATGGGCGTAGACACCAATTTCTCCTTCAACTCACCAAATGTCTTAAGACATGATTCATCAAAATAAAACTTACATTCTTTCTCAAGCAGCTTGCACAGAGGATGTGCAATTTTTGAGAAATATTTGATGAACCTCCGGTAGAAACCCCCATGCCCAAGGAAACTCCTCACACCTTTTACAAAGATGGGTGGAGGGAGTCTCTCTATAACCTCGACTTTAGCTCGATCAACCTCTATACCCTTCTCTGAGATGCGGTGGCCCAATACAATACTCTCTTTCACCATAAAGTGACATTTTTCCTAGTTTAGCACAAGGTTGCACTCTTCACATCTTTTGAGAACTTCAGACAAGTGACTCAAACAATGATCAAAAGAATCACCAACAACAGAAAAATCATCCATGAATACCTCAATGGTGTCCTCCACCATATCTGAAAATATGGACATCATATATCTCTAAAAGTAGTTGGTGCATTACACAAACCAAAGGGCATCCTCTTGAACACGAAAGTTCCATAAGGGCAAATAAAAGTGGTTTTCTCTTGATCTTTCGGTGCAATAGAGATTTAATTGTAACCCGAATAGCCATCAAGAAAACAGTACCACCCTTTGCCTGCAAGTCAATCCAACATTTGATCCATGAAGGGCATAGGAAAATGGTCTTTCTCAGTCCATGCATTTACTTTCCTGTAATCCATACACACTCTCCATCTGGTCACTGGCCTCATCGGAACAAGATCATTTTTCTCATTGGGGACCGCAGTCATTCCCCCTTTCTTGGGAACACACTGAATAGGGCATACCCAACTACTATCAGCGATCGGATATATGACTCCGGCATCCAACCACTTAATAATTTCCTTCTTCACTACCTCTTGCATAGGTGGATTTAAGCATCTCTGGTGCTCAATACTTGGCTTATGATCAGGTATGAGTTGGATTTTGTGTGAACAAATACCGGGAGGGATCCCAATAATATCCACAATAGTCCACCCAATAGCTCTTTTGAACCTCTTCAACACTTCAACCAAACAATCTACTTGATGCACCTTCAAATCTGACGAAATAATAACCAGCAAAGTGTCATATTTCCCCAAGAATACGTACCTCAGATGAGGTGGTAGAGCCTTAAGCTCTAATTTTGGAGCCTCCTCAATAGATGGTTTCGCGGGTGGAGACTCGCGATGCATCATATCTAAATCTAATTTCTTGGGTTTGAACCGAACATCACCTCGATTTAGTGCCGCAACCAAAGATCCATACTCTGCAATACCATCACTCTCAAAGTTCATAATCACTGCTGCTAGTGCCTCAATACCAAGACGTTCTTCTATTTGGACCTCTGACGAACTCTCAACTCTGTAGGATATGGCAGATACCGATTGGAGCTCACCACTCAGCCTTAATGTTGAAAGTCACTTCTTCATTGTTCAACCGAAACTTCATTTGCCCTTTTTCCATATAAACCAAGCCGCGACCAGTAGCGGAGAAATGACCTCCTAAGAATAATAGGCACCTCAAAGTCGACCTCACAATTAAGAATCACAAAATCGGCCAGAAATATAAATGCCTCCACCTTCACTAACACATCATGGAGTATCCCAATAGGCCTCTTCACTGTTCGATAGGCCATCAGTAGCCGCATCGCAGTGGGTTTTGGATCACCCAAACCCAAATTTTTGTAGATGGATAGATGCATGAGATTTATGCTTGCCCCAAGATCACATAATGCTTTAGCAAAGTGTAACAACCCGATTGTACATGGAATAGTGAAAGCACCCGGAACTTCTTTCTTTTGCACTAGAGACATTGTATAAATAGCACTACAGTGTTGCATCCTATCATCATCCTCAAAACTAACCGATCTCTTCTTTGTGACCATATCTTTCATGAACTTGGCGTAACCAGGCATTTGTTCAAGAGCTTCTATCAAAGGAACATTGATGGAAAGTTGTTTCAACATATTAATAAAATGTTGATATTTACCATCCTCGGTCTTTTTCACTAACCTTTGCGGGAAAGGTAGTGGTGGTCTTGGAATGGGAGTCACCTTTTGGGGCTTCTCCGCTTCTTTTACCGCTTCATCTACCAACTCACCACTAGCTTCTACTACCTCATATTCTCTTCCCATCTTATTTTCTACGGTAGATAGCATAGGTGGATCTATGGTTTGCTTACCACCTCGAGTAGTAACTGCCATACAATGTCCATCATTCTTCGGATTTTGAATAGTGTTGCTCAGAAGAATACCCGATTGACGAGGGTTCACAGTAGACGATAATTGGTCCATTTGCATCTCAAGATGCTTAATTGAGACTGTATGTGCATCCACTTTTGCCCAATGTTGGCCAAATCACCTCTCAATTCCTTAGCGTGCTCATCAGTTGCGCCAAACCTCCTCATCATCTTTTGCAACATGTCCTCAAATCGCGCCATACTACCTCTACCATCCCTAGGAGCAACTTCCCGATTTTGAGGTAGAACATAGGGCCCACTTCGATCATTTCTGTTTCCATAGTTACTCCGGTTGAAGTTGTTATCGCGGTTGTAGTTTCCTTCACGAACATAGTGACCCTCTCGGTTGTAATTCCCATAGTTCTGACCTTGATTTCCTTGACCTTGGCGCTAATTCTCCTAATTGGAGCCTGTGGCGTTCGGTCGGAAACCCCCTGTCAGCTCATATACTGCATAAGAATCCTCCTCATAGTAAAACTCATCTATCGGCGTTGATGGCTTATTCAAATAATTCACCGCATTCACTTTCTCTGCACTTCCAGTGACATGTTTCTACACCAACCCAAGCTCAGTTCTCATTTGAGCCATTTCTTCACGAATATCATCCGCGACTGGGTTGTATGTAGATTGCACCGCAAAAGTGTTTCTCCCTGTATCCAACTTCCTAGTGCTCCAAGCTTTATTTTTTTGAGAGATTTTCTCTAACTTCTCAGTGATCTCTGCATAAGTACACTCCCCATAGGAACCACCCGCAATAGTATCAAGCACCGCCTTGTTGTTATTATCTTGCCCCCGATAGAAGTACTCTTTCAGCGACTCATCATCAATGCGGTGGTTTGGGACACTTCTCAAGAATAAGGTGAACCTATCCCAAGAACTGCTTACTGATTCCCCTGGTAATGCCACAAAGTTGTTCACCCTATCTTTGTGGTTGAGATTTTTAGAAACCGGGTAATACCTTGCTAGGAACACATCATTCAACTGCTAAGAAGTATATATTGAATTGTAGGGCAACTCAATAAAACAAATTTCGGCCTCTCCCGTCAGTGAGAGGAGGAACACTCTTAACCCAATGAGGTCCATGTCCAAGTCAGGCCTCCCTACATAAGTCTTACACACCGACCTCAGTTTGGCGATGTGAGCATGTGGATCCTCAGATGGTAGCCCCGAGAACAAACCTCTAGCGGTGAGCATCTGCATGAAGCTACTAGTTACCACGAAAGTATGACCATATGGTAGAGGAGGTAGGACAAGTGGCCCATCAGAGTCAGTGATGTTAACATTTCCCCTATAGTACTCTTGAGGGCGTGGGGTAGGAGGTTGCCTCCTCGGATTACCTTCACCAGGGTTATCAACCATTACTTGATTATGAGCATCAACCGGTGGGGGAGGTTGAGGATTGATCTCATCCTCGATATAAGCAGGATTGTTTTGAATGTTCATTCTGCGAAGTGTACGGTTTAGTTCTAGATCAAGTAAAAGTATTGGTTCTCCTCGACTCTGTGTACTTGGCATACACTAAAGTTAGACCTGCGAGAGACAAAAATAAAAGAAAAAGTAAAATCAGGAAATTATTGACTAAAATTTGGTAATGTGTATAAAGTTAATCTAAAAGCCACTGTTCCCCGGCAGCGGCGCCAAATTGATACGCTCAAATTATACTTCACTAAAGAAGTATAAGAGGTCGTATCAAGTAAAGAACCCAAATGTTAGGTTGGGGTCGATCCCACGAGGAAAATGGTTTAGACTTAACTTTAATATACGATTACTTCTATTTAGTCAAGTCCTTTCCGAAATCAAACAATTAAATGGGGGATTTTGTGTAACAAAAGTAATTAATTAAGTCTAAGTAAACAAGTATCAAGTTCAAATATTTGATATTTATCAAGTGATGAGAGAAACTAGGGTGTAAGTGTTCCCCATTGGTTCATAACGCAGTAACTCTAGCTATAACAACTCTTTCCTAGTATCTTGCATGCAAAGTGGTAATTTATGTATCCCTAATTCCTTGGTCCGGCAACTAGTGAATTTCACTCCGCACCATGGTCCGGCTACTGGTGTGTACTTTACTAAACCTTACCTTTTACCTCATATTAAGCATCATAATTGATGTATGGCTTAGTTATTAATCCGCACCAAACGCCACTAGGCTATTAGATAGTGTATACTAAATCTGTGTTGATAATTCTTTTCTTATTAACTACCTCCTTAGTCCGGCAAGTAGCAACAAGGCGAGTTCAAACGTTGGCCACCGTTAAAAAGACTTCTAAATGAAAGAATTATCAATACATGGAAGACACTATTCTAGAATTGTTATTTTAGCTAGTTCTACTTTGTTAATTACCCATGGTTCCCACAACCCTAGTTGCGGATTTAGTTACCTATGTTATGAATTACACAATTCATATTCATTAGACAAGAATCCATGTACTTACTTTAACAAGTTTGAAGAAAATCCAGAAAATCACTTGAATTAATCAAAGTATTGTAAAAATCGATTTCGAAAAAGTGAGGTATTTTCCAAAACCCAAAGTTCAATAATCAATAATACAAATCTGAAAGTTACCAAAGTGTCTAACCCCAAAAATGAGGTTTTTAGTCCTATTTATAATAAAAGAGTCCTAAAAATAAAGGGAAACCTAAATAAGGAAAACTTCTGTCCAAAACGCGTCTCGAGTCGACGACCTTACCAATGGATCGTCGAGGGAATGACGGACCGTCAATGCCTCCGTCGGTCCATACTTCAGCTTCTTTTTCAGTTTCTTTCTTCTCCATCATTCTGTTACCATCGACGGACCCAAACGACGGTCCGTCGATGGCCTTTGTTGCTCCATACTTAGAATCTTTTCAAAATCAAGTACTGGGGCCACCTTCTGTTAACACCAACGGTCTGCCAGGACGGTCCATCGATGGGACGACGGACCGTCATCCCTTCCGTAGCCCCACACTTAGTCAGAATTCCCCGATCGTTCCTTAGCAGCATAAATCTTCAAACGACGGTTGCCACCTACGGACTGTCGATGAGTCGACGGACCGTCGATGGCTCTGTAGGTCATCACTTCTGCAATTTCAGCAGTCTTCAGCATTTTCGTTCTGGACAGTTTTTCCTGCAAACATAGAGAAAAATAGATTTAAACTACTACAAAGAGGCCTTAGACACACACTAAACTTAAGGAAAAAAGCATTAAAAGTACCATAAAACCACGGTATATCATCCATGATAGATGCAGGAGCATTGGTTAGTCCAAACGACATAACTACAAATTCATAATGACCATACACGAGTTCTGAAGGCTGTTTTCGGAATGACACTATATCTGACTCTAAGTTGATGATAACCCGATCTGAGGTCTATCTTTGAGAAGTGACTAGCACCTTGAAGTTGGTCAGATAAGTCATCAATCCTAGGGTGGGATACTTATTCTTGATTGTGACCTTGTTTAACTGTCTATAGTCAATGCACATTCTGAGAGAACCATCTTTCTTCTATACGAACAAAACTGGTGCACCCCATGGTGAAATACTAACTCTGATGAAGCCCTTTTCTAGAAGGTCTTTCAACTGATCTTTCAATTCCTTAGGCTCTGCTCGAGCCATTCTGTAAGGAGGAATAGAAATAGGCTGGGTATCTGGAAGGAGATCAATTCCAAAGTCGATTTCCCTTTCGGGAG
Source organism: Solanum sitiens (assembly GCA_016801875.1). Lineage (NCBI taxonomy): Eukaryota > Viridiplantae > Streptophyta > Magnoliopsida > Solanales > Solanaceae > Solanum > Solanum sitiens. The sequence continues at coordinate 667,203 of JABWTJ010000141.1, read as the reverse complement.
GGACTCCGGGAAGATCTTCTGGAAATACTTCTGGAAACTCACTGACTAATGGAACTGATTCAAGAGTTGGGGTTTCAGAGCTAGAATCCTTAACCCGAACTAGATGATAGAGATAACCCTTAGAGATCATCTTTTTGGCCTTAAGGTAAGAAATGAATCGCCATAGATGCTAAACTACTACCCTTCCATTCTAAGATTGTTTAAACTTCATCCCATACTCTTGGACCGTCATATTTCCCTGCCTTAAGTTCATGAATTCCTGAGCCTTTGCTTCTCTCAACTCTATTGGGAAAAACCTGTCGAGACAAGTCTCACTAAACCAATCCCAACTGATAGGAGCTGCATTTGCACCCGTATTCTCCTTCCACTGAGTGTACCAAATATGAGCAACATCCTTCAACCGGTATGATGCCAACTCAACCCGATCATTTCCAGTGACTTGCATTGCCTCAAAGATCTTCTTGATCTCATCCAACAAATTCTGAGGATCCTCATTGGATTGTGATCCTAAGAACTCAGGCGGATTCATCCTAACAAAGTCATGGACCCTTCCTGCTACTGATCCACTATTTTCATTCACATGAGCATGAACCCAATTATTCTGGTTAGTCATACTCTGAGCCAACATCTATATGGCATTCCTGAACTCAGCATTGGAGACTTCTTGATCTGGGACTAGAGGAGCTACGTTTGCATTCCTGGTGTTCGCATTCCTAGCGTTAGCTCTACGAGGAGGCATGATCTGAAACGTAGAACGTCAAGTTAGAATGGAATAAGATCATACCTTACGCACGATAAGAGTAACAACAAAGTGAAGTTTTCCTAAAACACTTCATAGCCTCCCTCTCATTAAATGTGGTGCACTTCACAACAATGAAAAGGACTCTACTTAGTGCGGTTTTTCAGAAATCCTAGGACTCTTGAACCAGACTCTAATACAAGGTTTGTCACGCCCCGAGCTACCCCCGAGACGCGGACACGGGACCTAGGACCACAAGTGATCCCAAGCTAACCCTGCTGGCATGATCATGAGCATACTAAAGAATATAAAATATTGCGGAAGCTAAATCATACTTAAAATGAAATGATGAGAAATACCCATATGCTAAAACTGTGATATATGAAAAACTGATGAGTTTAATACACAGAAAATATTAACTCAATACTAAGCTGAAACTAATTATGTGTGAAAATAGCCTCTAAACTGGACTAGAAATACTGGGACAAGCCTCAGCTAAATCTAGCAAAAAGTGAAACTACAAGACTAAATACTGAAAAGAAACTCATGACTATTATCCTCGGAAAATGAGGACTCAACATTGGATCTGCTGAACTGAAGATCGAAAATCAATCTATGCGTGATCTGGATGCTGAGAACCTGAACCTACATCACAAGAAGATGTAGCGCACGTATGCGTCAGTACTTGAAAGGTACTGAGATGTAGGATAGAATAAAGCTGAAATAAAACATAACTGAATGAGCACAAAAGCAAGTATAATGATCTGAACATGATATAATAATTTCTGAGCTAACTGAATACAATAACCAATTTATAACATGCTGAAGCTGAATACTGAATATACTGATAAATGGTCAATGCAAGAGAGTCTGACTGAAACTGTGGGAGCTACTAATAACCAATAATAAAACCACTTGAGCTAAATGTGGAGTCCGATGTCTACGCCACATCAAGAGGACACAATATACCCTGCTAGAGGTATAAAGGCATGCTGGCGTGATCACTAAACTGATGCCCACAGAGAGGACTTACAACCTACTTGGCTAGTAGTTTTGGGACTAATTGGGTACGCTAAACCCTAGTCCAACTCGGTATTATGCTACTCCCATTAATTTATGTAGTTAACTGATTATGTCTGAATTTTTGTAAATACTAGATAGCTCAAAAATGAACATAAAAACTGGGAATGATAACATTTAATCTGACAATGATGCATTAAGAACTGAGGCATGTATAACTTAATATCTGAAATATCTGACCTAACATGTGTAATTCAAGAACCAACAAAATACATAGCTAGGGTTCTGGAATTCATGTGATAAACTGAATAATAACTTTACAATCTGATTTGGAACATATATTTAACTAATTCATGAAGTTGTATCGAAGTTCTAGAAACCCTATGTTTAATCACGATAAGAGAATCAAGAATCTGACTGAAAACTAAGGACCCAAATCCCACATACCTGGTGACGAAATTCACGGAGACACACTTAGATTTCGGGGCTGGAAGTGCTGGAACCTTGTTGCATTCTTGAACTAGGGTTCTTGACCTTTTTCTCCTTTCTTGCTTCTAATTTTCTAGGGTCAAAACGACGTATCCTAAGGTTTAAACGAAGTGGGAAAATACCAAAAGACCCCTGAGTTAGTTGCTGTCAGACCAAACGACGACCTGGACTGACGGTCCATCGTTCAATCGACGGTCCGTCGTTTGTGTCCGTCAGTTGGGTCTGTTCGACAGGCTTTCACTAAAATGGGCATAACGTTTTACTTGGAGGTCTGATTTTTGCAAGGTAGGTGGCTAAGTAAAGCTAATTCAATTATATATTTGTGGGTAAGTCATGGGACACCTAATTCATTTTGTGCTAAGAGTTATGACCATCTTAATTTGACCCAACTGCATTTTCCCCTTAACTGTTTGCTATTTCTCACCTACGGACCGTAGATTGAACGACGATCCATGATGGTCAATCATGATTCATATCAGAGAGTGGGTGAATGGGGTGTCGATCGACGGACACAGACTACCGACCGTAGTCTGACCTACGGACCGTAGGTCCGTCCGTCGATCAGGACTTAGCCAAATTTTCTTAACTGAGTTTGTGGGGGGTTTCTGACTCAATCGATGGATGTGCAGGACAGACCGTGGGTCAGGCTACGGTTCGTCGACTACACCTGAAGATTTTCTAAAAAGCTGATTTTTGGTCTGTTTTGGATACGGGATGTTATAATTGTTTTAGACTAGGAGTCCTTAACTATGACAACCTTGGAGTCCTACTCTCCAAGAAACTCATGTGTGTGTGTGTGTATATATATATATATATATATATATATATATATATATATATATATATATTAGTCATTCAGTTAATAAAAAGTAGAGAGATTGAGACGCAACTTTTATAAAATTCACGCTTTCATTTTGTGATAGAATCTGTCAATCAGATAAAATGATAGCAAAATTTGTTCCTCTGTTGCTTATTTGATATTTTGTTCCCAAGTTATTACAGAGGTTATTATTAATTTGTAAATAAAGTCTATGACCTATGGTTAAATTGTTCTGTTGGTTCTCAAGTAATGTTTTGGTTAATATGTTATGATGCATGAATAGTAGTTTTCTAGTGATTTGGTTCATTTGAAAGAGGCTTGCATGAAAGGAGTGAAACACAACTTATTTCTAAGGCTGGTTCCACGACACAACTGTCATATGATGATATATATGGATAAATATGGCAGAAGGTGTGAATAAAGGTAAATTTACGTTTTTGGGAGTACAACCTTCCTCAACTCATTCATTGCCATTGTTGTTTGGTGTTTCTACTTCTCACTCTTCAGAAGAAATTTATTTAGTATGTTTGAATATTTTCTATGTGATTTATACTTGTTTTTAACTATTTACTTCCGTTTGAATAACAATTGAATACTTATTAGACTTACTTCGGGTGATGTTTAAACTTTTAAACTTAGTTATATTGAATGGAAATTTGAATGATTAGGAATGTATTTGATGTTTGATTTTATTATTCAATTTTCACGAATGGATTGTAGTATATTTTAACAGGTAGTGTATAAAATAAACAATTTTTTCTATATAAAAATGCAACTCTTTTACCATAGTAATCAGCAAAATGACCTAACTTCTTTAAAAAATTAATATTGTCTACTACAGCAACCGGAGAGTACCTAATTAGTTATTTAATAAATTATTTATATATTCTGACCACAGTACTCGGAAAAATACTTAAATTATTATAAATAAGTTATATATGCCGACTTACTATTGTCGGAAGATATATTAATTCAAATATTTAATTACTTAAATACTACGACAACTGTAGTCGGGATTTGTTTTAATGAATAAACTATTATTTTAATATTTTTGTGACTACTGTAGTCGGTCATTTAGATAGTTTAAAGGTCAGGACTAGTTTTATATTTTCCGACAACCGTAATCGGCAAAGTCTGAATACTGTAATTGGTAAATATTTTACGACGTTCAATATGCTGACTACCCAAAAATAGTCGGAAAGTCATCGAAAAACACCATTTTCTACTACATTTTAACTATTTTGCGGCCGGCAAACGATGAATTTCTAGTAATTCGATAAAGCATAAAAGTTATTCGAACATAATAGGTCTCTTGAGACATTACTAATATCTTGTCTCTTCTCAGTGTAATGAAAATTTAAAGTGACACCCTTTTCACTACATGGAGAATTATTTTGACTAGTCGGGGAAAGACTTCGGCTACTAGTTGAATTTTTGTGTGCAACCAACGTCCAATTTTTAGTTACATTCTTGGTTTCAATTTGCAAAACATGCTGCCCAGAATTTTCAGCATCTTCAACATCAGATGTCTCCATTAGTTTGTGTCCTGACTCTATTAATTTTTGGCCTGAACCAACTCGCGGCGCATCAACCCCAACTCTTGATGTTTTCCCTCTATATTCAGTAGTTTTTTAGACACCAATATTACTCGCAACATCTATTTAGTGTGTATGACTTTTCACAGAAGTGGCAACAACCAATTGTTGATCAACCTTTTTTTTCATTTAATATTTCTCTCGCATCACCTTGATACTTTTCACTATTAATAGTACCTTTTTAAGAAACTTCAATTGTATCATCAATTTGTTTGTTATTTTAATTTTTGTTCCAGATCAAACGACAATTACCTTTTTCATGATCTTGGTGCTTAAAATAATTAAAATACAAAGGTAGATTATCATATACAATCTCCTGAAAAACCTCATTCAACTTACCAGATTTTCCATCCTCAAACTACAATCTTATATGATTTGAAAGCTTTTCCATTAGATCAAGTATAACCTTGACCTTAGTTGTGCCGGGTCTTGGCTTGATTTGAATAGCTTTATCTATAGCTATTGGCTTTCCATCTGCCGATGCTATAGACAACACAGACTTCTTTGCAAACAAATCTGGAGAGATAAGTTCGATAAAAAGAATCAAAACCACAACTAACGTCGTTTTCTCCTTAGGATTATATCCAATGGACCATGGGAAAACCCTACATTGGTTCTCCTGTCCGTGAAAAAACTCTCTACAATGGACACCTTCGAGTTTTTAGTATTCACCATCCACCTTTCTCGATACATATAACACAAACCCAAACATATATACTTTTCTTCTCAAATCTAGCTTACGAGATTATATTAGATATGCAATTATTGTTGGATTTACTTCACATATATATGTGAGAAATCAAAGGAACGGTATGGCAATTTCAACTAGTCATTATTTTATAATATTATAATCTTTGCGTTATTCTTTAAATGTGATGATATATTAGTAGTTTATATAGTTGATTCACAAATCACACGAATCATAAATTGTTATTTTGAAATGGCACAAGTAATATTATTATATAATTATAGATTAAATGTTGACAAAGAAGAAGAGTGATTCTAGCATTTAAGGGTGTAATTTAGTGATCAATCAAATGAATTCAATCATAACGGTTTAACAAAATAAAATAAAAATATACTCCACCTCATCTAACTCTCTGCTCGTAACTTATTTTATTTATTTTTATATTTTTCTTATTTAGTTTTAAATATATAATATATTTTTAGAATTTATTTCCTACTTACGTATAGATCATATAAAAGAAATAAAAATGTTATTTAAAAGTTTTGCTGCAAGTAAAATAACTTTTCTAAAAACGCACAACATGTGTACACTATTTCTTTTTTTTAGCAGATAATCCGTCCTCGACTAAATCACCTGTCCTTGACTACTTTTTTTCTTTCTACTCTCTTCTAGATCTTTCATATACACTATTTCTTATTTTCAACAAATCACATGTCCTCGACTAAATCACCTGTCGTTGACAACTTTTTTTTTTATTTCTACTCTATTCTAGGTCTTTCCATTTCTCCATTCTCATTCTTCCATGTCCCAGTAATCTTCACTCTGTTTGAATTTTGACCCCCAAATCTTCCTAAAGAACATGTATATTCTATATGTTCCTTTGCATATTAGAGCAGTTACGTTTTGTAAAGCAAATAAAATAATGACAGAATATATTATTGCGAAAAACCCCAACTCATAAAGGGTAAAACCACGACCGACACCTCTGTAAGATTTAACTCCACTTCATAAAATCTGAGCCTCAACAAAAGATTACAAACCTATGTAACCTATGGAATTATAAACTCTAATTCCTAGCTAAGAAATTATAAAATGTAATTCCTAGTTACCAAAGACAAAAAACCCCAGGTTTAAGTCTTCTAAGATCCATCAAGTTTCTCAAACTTGTTAGAAGAATCCTACACACACACTTGATTGTAATTAAAATCTTACAACTTTTTCCTCACAATCTCGCAACACTCCCCAATAAATCTCAAAACTCTCTCAAACTCTTGATCATGTTTTAATCTTCTCTCTATGTAAGTGCACAAAATTCTTCAATGAACTATTGAGGTATTTATAGACTTTGAAACTCTCCTAAGTCTTGTTCAACACAACTTAGTCTTCGCCGCTTTAAAGAAACTTCTTTAAACCAAACTTTACTCGAACTCCTTCTCACGTTAGGACTCCTCCTTGCATTCATATTTTAAAGGAAATACTTCCACACAGTTTACCTTAACTGAATAAGAAACTTTATTAATCACAAACTCCTTATTCTACTTGGTTTCAACTTCCTCTTCTACTTCGAATTTGGAAGTTCACGTGGCAAGTTTCTGCTTTTCTACTTCTTTCAAGCTTTTATCTCCTTCTTTACTTTTGCTTCCTAGTTTTTCTAGTTTTCCTATTTGATTATGAAAACTATTTTGCCTGCGTACTCCTTTATAAATGGAAACTTTATGTAATGGTTGCTTGTTGAAAAAGCAATACTTACATAGCTATATAACTTTTAATTCGCGTAGTTGACGTTTCTCCTAATCCCAGTCAGATTCGGTTTGAAAAGCACATGTTGGCGCAACCGGTTCCTTCATCTATTCCTCTATTTGTCAATTATCAAAATCTTTCTCGTTCTACCACACTTAAAATTAGAGGGGGCGAGGAAGTATTCGGAAAGGACCAATTCTTTAGATGTGGTGTGTAACTTTAATTATCACTCTAACTTTCGAAGCTTTTTCTCCAATTGTTGCTGTAATTTTCGGGCATATATATGTTGGTTAATTGTTTTGATTTGCATTAAATTTTTTCTTTTACCCTTTTTCGGTATATAAAACTTTTGATTAAGATTTATATATAGAGATGTGAATGATTTTCAAAGTTTTGATCTTTGATTGGGTTTGTGAATTGCAGTGACAAAAGGGGTAAAAAGAAGATAATTGACTTTTTTTCCTTTTTTTTTGTGAAACTCGTTCTCGATTTCTGATTATGAAGTGGACTGATTAAAATTTCTAAAATCAATATTTATTTATTTTGATTTTTTGTTTTATGTGTGAATATATGTAAATCAATGTGCTACAACTAAAATCAAATAAGGGGGTAACACTAAGAAGATGATATACCTAAAACATTAATTTTATTACTTTATTGTCATATCATGTTAAGACAATTCTAAATCTTGTACCAGTAGTCTATTTGTTAGGTAGATATATGAGTTCATTTTGTCATTTTCATTTTCTAAAATTATTTAAGAGCTTAATTTCTTAATGGGTATATTAAGAATAGTAGAAGGAAACTATTAGAGAGTTCGATTTATTTAGGCTTTCTATTGAAGTAGCGTCAATATATGTTATAGTGATGATACCAGTTCACACTCAATTTTGACGCTCCACGGTTCGATTAATCTTTAAGCTTCATAAATATTGAACAATTAGAAATAATTTTTTTTGAAAATCAAAAATAAATTTCAAGATTATCTTCCAAACACTTTTTTGCCATTTTTTCATATGGATTATATATCTTTATACTTAAAATATATATATTTATATAATTTTTCAATTTGAATAAATAGTTAGAAAATCATTTTACCAAAAATAGAGTTTCAATTAAGTACACAACTTATTTTCTTTAAAACTAGCAATTTTATTAAGATCTTTCCTTTTGAAATAATTATTTTTATGTTGGCAAAGTTAAGAAGCTCGAGTAATTAGTTAATCCATCTCATTTCCCTTTGAAACTCTCTTAAGGGACTTTTATTTAACCCAAAATTTTGGCCCAAATTCATTAAATCCATTTCACATTAAGAGACCCAAGACCCAATTCGGGATTTGAAAATTTCCAGAGTCCCACATCGTTTTCCCCTTTATTTTGACCCAGAGTTTGTCCTATATAAACCCCCTCAGTAAGACTGTTCAGGGGAAGAGTTTTTGGAGGCGAGAAAAAAAACACCCTGCTATGTTTTTGGGAGTTCTTATTTTCGTCGCAGAAATTTTGTTGATTCGCGACTATTTTGAGTCAGAGTGGTGTTGGAATTCATCAAGTCTAGGCTCGAGTTCCAGTCGCTGCACAAAACCAGGTAACACTCGTTTTCCTTCCTCATTTGATGTGAAGTGTTGGGTTTAGTTTTTGTTTTAGCGATTATGGATACAGATTTTAGTTAACTAAATAAAGATGTTTAGATTTAACTTTGTTGTTTATCACTCTTCGTTAGTTTTAGATCTTGTCTCTTGCTTTTATCTCAATGCTCAAGAATGGAGGTTTATTTTATCTTAACATTTTTTTGAATTAGGTGGTGTTTAACTAATTACATCAAGTTGTGTTGTTTAGTCTTTTCACTCGCTTTTTTCGATTTAAAGATCATTACCGATAATCAGTATTTAACTTTGTTCGAAATCCTTGATAGTATCCAGATTTAGTATCGATATTTCTTCCTTGATTGTACCTTGATTTAATTATCTTGTCCTTCTTGTTTAACTAGAGAGATTTTCCTTGTGTGTCTTCCTTTAATATGTGCAAGTTGTGAAATATTTTCCTTGTGTGTCTTCCTTTAATTCTTGCAAACTGTGAAATTTGATTTGATTGATCAAATATTCACTTGCCTTTCATGATTAGATTTGCTCATGATTCACTTGATTCCTGCAATCATCTGGATTGAGAGTCTGTGCTTTGGTGATGTATCTCGTTCCTTTCCTGCATCAAGTGACTAGTCAGTATATACATTTCTAATTATTATAACATTCGATTATGAGGTTAACACAATGTTGTCTGCACCTCTTTATGAGATTTGGTATATGAGTTGTTACATTGTCTCTTCCTCTCTTTTTTTGCTTTTCTTAGTTATGACGTCTCAATTTCCGCTTTGTTTTTTGGGTCTTTCTACTACTGTGTTGTTTTTGCTTATTAAAATAAGTTATCAGCATTTGTTCAATTTCTCATAGATATCATCCTAAGACTCCACAAGATGAAAAAAGAAGTAGGACTCTACAGGACATTTTCAATTTTAATCATTTGAATTCCTTAGTAACCCTAATTGATATGTCATTAAGATGTTTCCTTAATAGCTTGCCGTAAAAGGTAAAAATATTTCCTTATATTCATAGCTTTTAATGGTGCAGTGTGAAGCAAGGGTAATCAATAATCACTGAAGAAATGTGTGTTTAAATAAATATAAGAAATATTGAAATTGCAGTGTCGAGTGATACTTTAGCAATCATGTGCATCAGAGAGACGAATAAACTCTAGAATAATATTGAAACACTTCTCAAAATATCTGTATGAATGTAGTGATAGTACCAAAAGAGTGCCATAACAAGGGAGCTAATTCCTGGAAAAGTTCCCTCTTCTGAAAAAAGGAAAACAAAGTCAAATAACTCATTGCCTTTGTTTTCCTTTTCCTGAAGAGGGAACTTTTCCAGGATTTTACCCCTTATTGTGGCACTCATTTGATATTATATACACTTCATGTCTACAAGTATTTTGAAAAGTATTCCATTACAATTGTAGATTTTATTCCTCTCTCAAATGCAAATCAATCAGGAAGTGGACAAAGAAGTTTTAGAATCTAACTATGAGAGGGCTATGAGAAGGTATTCCATTCCTCTCACTCTTTATTCTCATGCTATGAATTTCAGACAAATTTGATAAACACGTTTAATGTACACTTATGTGCAAGTGATTTTTTTTCTGAAAGCCCCCACCCATTTGTACGTGGTATTACAGGCAGCAAAAATGCTTCAACGCCATTAGTCTAAAGGATCTCTCCCAATGCTTTCTATTCACATTAACTTTCCAAGCTTCTTCTAGAATTGTTCCTGTAATTTTCAGGTATACGTTGGTTAATTGTTATGATTTGCATTCAATTTTCTTTTACCCTTCTGGGTTTGAAACGATATCTATTTTTCATTATTGTTTGAGATACTTAAAGCTTTTGATTAAGGTTTATATTTTGTGGATGATTTTCAAAATTTTGATCTTTGATTGGGTTTGATTGGATGATTCGATTCTGGTTTCCGAATGAAAAGTGGATTGACTTAAATTTCTAAAATCACTCTTTTATTTTATTTTTTAGTCTGAAACAAAAGGTAGGAATAAAATATCATGCCCGACAAACTTTTGAATTCAAATGATTTTTTAGTATCACTATCATCTTCATAAAAAATCTAAGGAACTTAACAAGAAGTTGACTCTCAGATTTTGAGGACTCTCAGATTTTGAGGATCCTATAAGAGCGATAAATAACCAATAATTAAGGAAAAAAAGAGTCAAAACACTACAAACCTACATTTCGAGATATTCCAAATATAGGAAACTTCTTATCAAGCAAAGAGCATATGAAAGTTTATATGATTATACCAACAAAATATCGGGTAGATAAAATCGTTTGACATTTTTAGGATTAATGGGAAACATTGTTGGTGCTTCATATTCTTCTTCAAAGTTGAAGAAGAAAATGAAGCACCATCAAAGCTTCTCTTTAATCCTGATAGTATCAAATTATTTTACCTACCTAACATTTTGTTGGTGAAATCAGATAAGCGTTTGTGTGTTGTTTACTTGATAAGAAGCTTCCTAAACTTAAAATATTTTGATATGAATGTATGTAGTGCTTTACCTCTCCTTTATTTTTTTATAGGGGTCATTTTTCGTACTTCTTTGGTTTCTCAATGATCTGAGAGTTGACTTCGTGTTATTTTTTTTAGGTTTTCGATGAATATGGTATATATTGATAATGAAGAATCACTTGAACTCGAATGTTTATCGGACACGACATTTGATCACCTCGAGGAAGGTTAAGCAAGAAAATTTTATATGAAGAATGTCTGAGATGCAGTTTATCAAGCTTTTAATAGCCAACTCGCCGGTGTTGGTGAGAATGCTAATAGATCGATAGTTTCTTGATCAAGAACTTCGTAACACAAGATTATAATTTTTCATTGAATCTCAAAAATTTTTGTGTGCATCACCTAAAGCAAAAATTGTCTATATAGATTTAAGATGATCTCAATCTTTTGCTTAGAAGTTTAAACTCAAAAGGGAGAAAGAGATGTTGATTTAGTATTATCAAAAGTGACTCTGTGCAACTACCGAGATGGGTAAAACGGTAATTTATTAAAAGTTTCCAAAGATGACCTTTCGGGTCATTACATTATCCACCACTAAAACCACGTTCGTCCTCGAACATATGGAAGAACAAGGAAGAATAGACAACGTCATCAGATCTCAGTTATGACCTACCAGTCGGTGTTCGTCTTTCCAAGTGTGCTCTTCCTTAAGACCATTTCATCAACATTAGCTACTAAGAACTGAACTTTCGAATAAAACTTTTATCAACCCACAAAATAACCACTAACTCAATCTAAACTGAAACACTCTGGACTATAGCATAATCACCATGATGATTTTTTTTTTCCAGATAACCACAATCAAATTCTGAACAATACCACCTACCACCAGAGTAAAATTGAACTAACCACCACATACTCATAATGCACAAATCATGATAGATTTTATTAAGATTCCCTTTCACAATACAATCTTTTCACGAGTTTAAGTTATAAAATTTGACTTTAGATATTGAGTACTCATTAAGGGAGAATCAAACTTATGTAACCCATAAAAGGAAATGATCAAGTAAACACCCAACAAGCGATGTAGAACCTCTAACAACACTCTTAGACAATTATAACTCTTCATAGCTCTTATATAAGTTGTCATAAGCAAGGTGGTGCATGTAGAATCATTAGTATACTTTAACTATCCCAAACAACACCAGATCTTCCATAACTGAAATATCTAACCAAGGATGCCACCCTACTAGGAGAAAAATCATAGGATCGGTACACCCGATCCACCACTAGGAATTCACCCATAGAAGCGAAAACACACACGAACGTAGAAAGTGAATCATACCCTAAGCCATGTCAAGAATAAAGTAGTTGGTCACATAAGAATATACATAAGTAAGGCCGAACAACAGAAGATACTCCTTCTGTAGGGCCCATATAAATAAAATTTCATTCATATGACTCTATCTCTTAATTTTTAACCACCCACTATCAACCAGTTTGATCCCCATCACAACATTACAAATACTCGATTCATCAAACCCCACATATTCCTCCCAGTACTCCATTGAAGTTAACACTCTTAATACCAACTAACATCATAACTACACCAACCATTCACCTTACTCTCAATCTGTCACTAGTATCAAAGTCTCCATAGAAAACACATTGTAGCCACACAAAAAATATGGCTCTCTCTTACCATTTAAGCATTACATGACAGATATGAGTCACACCTAAGATTGATAGCAGTACTTCCTAAATCTGAAAGTACTTAACCACCGAGATACAACGATTTAATCACAGTCAAGATCAACTCCATGTAATTTTTCAGATACCAAATTTCAACTAATAGTCAGAACCATCATATACTTCATACCAACACTTAAGAAATTCTTGGTCACTCCAATAATTCGCTATATTGTAAGCTCATAAACTCTACTCACTATCAAATGCCTCTGTAACATATCATAACAGTATGAAAAGTAGTTTCAATTCCTTCGAAATCCTCAATAATCATGTAAAACTATAGGTCCACACCGTCAATCATCAATAAGTTACCTATCATAATTTGAACAATCTAGCTTGACATAACGACATAGAATCTTCGACAAGTCTTTCCTTGTCACCCAAACAAAAATTTGATCTATAGAAAAGTTGATAAATATCTATTAATTTGGACCGAACTAGTTCACATCCCATAGTCATATCTAAACTCATAGGAAAAAATTCAATAAATCCTTCAACTACAAACTAGGGCTTATATGAGAGGTTTTATTCCTTCATCTTTTTAAAATTCTTTTCATAATACAATTTCAAATACCTTGAACCCTTAGATATACTAAACTCTTGTTTCTTTCATTGACTCACTAACCAATCTTATCATTTGATGGGTAAAAGCGGAAAGCATCGGAGAAACAATAATTTTTATAAGTTACCCTGTAAAGGTTGGTACAACTTGTTATACAAAACACACCATTTTTAACAAAGAGTCCATGACCAGGGTCGGCTTAACCATTAGGCCACTAAAGCCGTTGCTTGGGGCCTCATATTTTTGCCCCCCCCCCTTTTTTAGAAAAATACTTACACATATTACTTAAAATTATATGTATGTTTACTTTTTAAAAAAAAACATGTAAGAAGTATAAAAAAATAGCCGTTAGTTTTTTCCCAATTTTCTAAGGAAATGAATATTTTATGAAAATAATTTTCTCAAGTGGGAAATTTTTTTTTCTTATTTATCTCCGAAAAATTTGACCTTATATTATTATTTACCTTATACTCATCTTTTTTTATACTCTATTTTATTATTTTTATTTTCACTGTTGAACTCTCTCCTAAAAAAATGATTTATTGTTGCTTACAAGTCAAAAAAGAACAAAATTTGCTTTTGAGCGTCTTCTTCAAAATCTTAAGAAGTGCAACAAGCAATTATTATATTGAAGGAACACAAGACTATTTCAATATTATTATATCAACTCATCAAATTTGTGAGTTAGGTTTTATCATTCTAACTTAATTTTATAATTTTTCTTGAACTTTTGTTATTGTTGATATTCTTAATTAGTAAGTATATATATATATATTCTCGTTTTAGTTATTATTAACAGAAATAATACAAATATAACATAATGATTTAATGAAAATACTCAATCAAATAAAAATACTTGATTCTTTTCCTAATGCTTACATTGCTTATAGAATAATGTTAACAATTTCAGTAACTATTGTCTCGTTCGAAAGAAGTTTTTCGAAACTAAATTGATAAAATCTTATCTAAGACCAACAATGGTGATTGAATGTATTACCTATATCATCAATTGAAAAGGAATTACTAAGACAATTATTAGAAAACAATAATTAATGACTTCATATCTAAAAAGACAAGAAAAATAGATTTTAAATAAAGGCCGAACTCATAAACAAATCCCTAAACTTGTTGGGGTTTTCCCTTTAAGTACCACAACTACGTCATTTTCCTTTTGAGTCATTGAACCACCCATAATTTATTCATTTTAAACTCTATTGGCTGATTTTGACCGGCTTTTTTTAATTATAAATATCTTCAATTGTGTTCGTATTGTAATGACTTTGATTGAAGGAATGAAAAGAAAATGTGTGTTAGTCTCATTTGTTTTGTAATTTGTTCAAATGACTTGAAGTAAAACACAATTATTCTGTAACAACATGTGTATCCTTTATTAATACCCCTCACAAAATCTGATTCCACTATTAGCCATCGGTTTTTAAAAGGAACAAATTATGGATGATTCAATAGGGAAATAGCATAGTTGAGGTACTTGAGGGGAAGAATCCAACAAGTTTAGGGATCTGTTTATGTGTTTGCCCTAAAATATATATATAGTACATGATTAAATTAAAAAATAATAGGGCCCCTATTTAAGGTTTGGCTTTAGGCCCTCAATTTTGTTGAGTCCACCCTGAATACAAGCACAACATAATGATTTAATGAAAATACTCAATCAAATAAAATTACTTGATTCTTTTCCTAATGCTTATATTGCTTATAGAATAATGTTAACAATTTCAGTAACTATTGTTGTAGGAAAAAACATGTTAACAATTTCAGTAACTATTGTTGTAGGAAAAACAGAGGTTCTTTAGATACAAAACTTTGGGAAACACAAAGAAGATGAAGAAAATACTTTGAAGAAGTGCATACTTTATTAACTGGAAATATCTGCGTTTATAGGCTTACAGACTTAGGAAGATAATCTCTCCATGACTTCTACTTGACTAGAAACTAGGAAAGAGCCAGAAAAATAGCAACCAAATAACAACCTAACAAAGACTCTTTCAACTCTAGTAAAAGACTTATTCAAACATACAGTAAATAATCAATCAGTAACTTAGAAATTTAGACTCTTTTTTTTAATCAATTCTCAACACTCCCCCTTGATTCAAAATCACATACGCCAAGGCATAACATAAAGTAATTGTGCTTTGCCTGAGGAAGTGCATTAGTAAGAATATTTGCCACCTGTTCTTCTGTGCTACAACTCTTCAACTCAATCACCCCTTCTGCAACCAGATCACGGATGAAATGATGCCGAATATCTATGTGCTTTGACCTTCCATGACAAACAACATTTTTCGCCATTGCAATTGCTGAAAATTATCACAGAAAATCTTTGTTGCTCCCATTTGTTCTTGGTGAAGATCAACAAGTAATTTCCTCAGCCACACTTGACATGTTGAAGATGTTGCTGCAACGTATTCAGCCTCGGAAGAAGACAATGCTGTTGTTGATTGTTTCTTTGAGCTCCAAGTAATAGCTACAGAACCAAGAGTGAAAAGGTTCCCAGAAACACTCTTTCTATCGTTCACATTCTCTACCCAATCACTATCTGAAAAATCATAAAGATTAAAATTAGTACTTTGAAAGTACCATAGTCCAAATCATGTAGTCCCAGCAACATAGCGCAAGACTCCTTTAGCTGCTCCAAGATGATGTTCTGAAGGCCTATGCATAAACCTTGAAATCATTCCAATAGAAAATGATATATCAGGACGAGTGTGTGTCAAATAAATTAAGCCTCCAACTAAACCTCTAGAATAACTTCCTTCAGATTTTTCAATACCATCATCAAGTTGCAGCTTCTCATTTACATTCGTAGGAGTAGCCACTGTTTTGCAGTTAAGCATGTTAAATATTTTCAAAAGATCAGTGGCATACTTCCAGTGACATACTTCCTCTGAGATATGAAATATCCATCTTCCTCCTGCTTCACTTCAAGTCCAAGAAAATAATGCAACACCCCCAAATCCGTCATTTCAAATGTTTTCATCATAGAAGATTTGAAATCACATACAAGAGAGTAAGATGAACCCATATAGATCATATCATCAACATACAGACACACCAACAATAAATCATTTTTTCCATATTTCTTCACATATAAAGTTGGCTCATTCTTACTTCATTCAAAATCAATTTCTCTGAAATGTGAATCGATTTTGTTGTACCATGCGCGAGGAGCTTGTTTTAACCCATAGAGTGCTTTCCTTAACTTGTATACTTTGTTCTCCTTTCCTTTCTCCACATAACCATCTGGTTGTGTTACATACACTTCTTCTTCCAAATCACCATTAAGGAGTGCAGACTTAACATCAAATTGATAAACCTTCAACTTTAATTGTACATCCAAAGCTAAAAGGATTCTTACTGTTTCAAAGTGAGTAACTGGAGAGAAAGTTTCGTCAAAGTCAATGCGTTGTTGCTGCTAATATCCTTTTGTAACCAATCTGACTTTGTGTTCCTGCACACTTCCGTCAACATGATACTTTGTCTTGAACACCCATTTTACTCCGATAACATTTTTTCCATCTTGAAGGTCCACCAAATCCCATGTCCCATTTTTCCTTATTGCCATAAGCTCTTCTTCCATTGCACACCTCCATTTCATTTTTGTTGAAGCTTCTTGAAAGCTAGTTGGGTCTGCACCAAATAGAGCAAAGGTACATGTTTCATAAATATCTGAAAGTGATCTAAACTTCTGTGGAGGAGTTTCATTGGAACCTTTTGAGTCAGGCACCATCAGTGTTGGCTGCTACACCGTGGACTTGTGTTGCTGAGGTTTCCTGAACAGTGGCTTGGTGTATTAGTAAGAAACTGACTATTAGCAAGAGATTGACTTACTTCTTCACTAGGAAAGGCTTCATCTTCCACTGTAACTTGTGAACTTTTATTATTACTGTCCCATTTCCAGTAAGTGTTTTCATTAAATACAACGTCTCTCCTAATAATCACCTTATCATTTGTGGGATTATACAATTGAAAATCCTTATATTCAGAACAGTATCCGAAAAGATGCATTTTTCAGACTTTTCATCAAGTTTTTTACGATGTTGAGAATTTATTAGAGCATATGCAATACAACCAAAAATTCTCAAATGACTTACCCACAACTTTCTACCTTTCCAGATTTCAAAAGGTGTCTGACCCATGACTGCTTTGGTCAGAGAGATATTAAGCAGATAAACTGCAGTATGAATAGCCTCAACCCAAAACTGATTTGGAAGATCTTTACTCTTTAACATGCTCCTGGCCATCTCCATTACAGTTCGGTTCTTCCGCTCAGCAATCTCATTTTGCTCCGGAGTGTAAGGTGTAGTCAATTCCCTGTGAATTCCATTTTCTTCACAAAATAACTTGAATTCTTGTGATAAGAACTCACCTCCTCTATCAGTACGCAGAATCTTAACTTTGTTACAAACTTGGTTTTCAACCAACGCCTTGAATTTTTTGAAGCTTGCAAAAGTTTCTGATTTGAGCTTCAAAAAATATACCCAACTCATCCGACTGTAATCATCAGTTAGTAAAAAATATTATCGAGAACCAGCAAGAGATTATGTGTTCATAGGACCACACAAATCTACATGAACAATTTCAAGACAACTAGTAGCTCTTAAAGATCTTCCAACAGGAAAAGAATTTCTATGTTGTTTGTCATATATACAACCTTCACATGTATTTTCAACTGATCCTACATTTGGAAAACCATGAACCATCTTATTTTGACTTAGCAATCTCAATCCATTCATATTCAAGTGTCCATAATGCAAATCCCACAACTTAGATTCGTCAAGATTTTTCTCACTAACTATCAAGGCTTGTTCAACTTTTGAAACTTCAAATGGAAACATTTTATTATCTGTCATGTGAATATTTGCTAGGATTTGACCAGATTTCTTATTCTTAACAACACATGAGTCATCATCAAACAAGACAGAGAACCCACAACTCAACCCAAAACACTTAGTAAGTTATGTGCCAAATTAGGAGCAAAGAACACATTTGGAATAAGCTTTACTTTACCTTGGCTAGTCTGGACAACAATAGTACCTTCACCTTCAATTTGAATCTCCTTGTTATCACCAAGCCAAATTCGCCACTTTTTGTCTCATCTAACTCTTTAAATCCTTTTCTTTCACAAGTCATGTGATGGGAGCATCCACTATCCACAAACCAAACATCAGTTTTGTAATCTATGGTGGTAGAGCGAGACATGAAAAGCACACTTTCTTCTTTCTCTTCCTCGACATAAATAGCTTGATCATTTTTATACCAACAGTTAGCTTCTAAATGGCCAAACCTATGACAATTGTAACACTACACTACACTTCTGCGACTATTTGTCCACCCAGATTGGCTTCTGCCTCTACCACATCCTCTGCCTCTAAAAAAGCCTCTGCCCGTCCTCGAGTTCCTTGTTCTAACGACTTCTCATTTTGAATTGGATGCTCTTCCTTCACTTGAAATTATTGTTATTCAGTTCTCTCTATTGACTTATTGATCCGTGACTCATGAGATTGCAAAAAGCCCATTAGTTCATCAAATGAAAAATTAGAAAAGTCTTTTGATTCCTCTATGGCTGCAACCACGTGATCAAACTTTGGAGGTAAACTTCTTAAAACTTTTGAAACTATAATTTTATCATCTATCTCTTCATCGTATGATTTCCTTTGACTTACAATTCCACTAACTCTTGATAAAAAGTCTTGCACAGATTCATTATTTTTCATGAACAATATTTCAAAATCACGACAAAGAGATTGTAGTTTCACAGTAATTACCTTTGAGGAACCTTGAAACTCAGTTTTCAAAATCAGCCAAGCATCTCTTGAGGTAGTAGCTGCTTCAATTCTTGAGAAGATTGTCTCATGAACGACTTGTTGAATAAACAACAAAGCTTTTGCATCCTTCTTTCTGATTTTTTTAATCTCTTCTCTTCCTCTACATTGAAGAAGTGCATACTTTATTAACTGGAAATATATGCATTTATAGGCTTACAGACTTAGGAAGATAATCTCTCCATGACTTCCACTTGACTAGAAACTAGGAAAGTTCCAGAAAAATAGCAACCAAATAACAACCTAACAAAGACTCTTTCAACTCTAGTAAAAGACTTATTCAAACATACAGTAAATAATCAATTAGTAACTGAGTAATTTAGACTCTTTATTTTTTAATGAATTCTCAACAATTGCCTCGGCCGAAAGAAGTTTTTCAAAACTAAAATTGATAAAATCTTATCTAAGATAAAAAATGTGAGATTTAATGTATTAGCTATATCATCAATTGAAAAGGAATTACTAAAACAATTATTAAAAAACAATAATTAATGACTTTCTATAAAAAAAAAAGACAAGAAAAATAGATTTTAAATAAAGGCCGAACTCATAAACAAATCACTGAACTTGTTGGTTTTTCCCTTTAGGTACCTCAACTACGCCATTTTTCTTTTGAATCATTGAACCACCCATAATTTGTTCATTTTAAGCTCTATTGGCTGATTTTGATCGCTTTTTTTTAATTGTAAATGTCTTCAATTGTGTTTGTATTGTAATGACTTTGATTGAAGGAATGAAAAGAAATTGCGTGTTAGTCTCATTTTTTTTATAATGTGTTCAAATAACTTGAAGTAAAACACAATTATTCTAGAACAACATGTGTATCCTCTATCAATACCCCTCACAAAATCTGATTTCACTATCAGCCATCAGTGTTTAAAGGAACAAATTATGGATGATTCAATAGGGAAATAACATAGTTGAGGTACTTGAGGGGAAAATCCAACAAGTTTAGGGATCTGTTTATGTGTTTGCCCTTAAATATATATATAGTACATGATTAAATAAAAAAAATAATAGGGCCCCTATTTAAGGTTTGGCTTTAGGCCCCCAATTTTGTTGAGTCGGCCCTAGGTCCATCTACTACACCAACGATCGTCATATCTACATCTAAGACTTGATAACACATAGCATATCATTATCTCTCCCTTGCCCACATGTTAGCAAAAGAAAGCGTCACAACATGCACGAGTTAACATTAAATCGATAAATGTTTAATTAGCTTTTTGTTAGTGCGTTTTTGTTGAGTTACATCATCTTAACTTCTTATAATTACTTTTTATATTCTTATGAATCTTCATGAAAAATTAATTTGTATTTTTACTCCTCTCTTAGTCAACAAAACCTTTTACTCTTCTCATTGTCAACTTCCCAAAGTGGCTAAAGGCTCAATTCAATTGGATAAATGACAATTTCCATCCATAAATTGCCATTTATATTAGTTACTAATAAATATGATTTTTTAAAATTTTTAAATATAACATTTTGCATAATAATATTCGGTTTATTCATCTATTGGACTATTATTGACAATATGCTTCCTGTTTTCTAGTTCTATGTTTCTTTTTCATTTTAATTTGAAATGTTTTATTTGAGTTGAAGATTTAATAGGAATAATCTCTCTAGCTTATAAAATAAGAGTAATTAACCTATACATGATTCTTTTCAAATCTAGCTTATGAGATTATATTAGATATGCAATTATTGTTGAATCATCTTCACATATAAATGTGAGAAATCAAAGGAATGGTATGGTAATTTCAAATTGTCATTATTTTATTATATATTATAACTAAGTAATATGTACGCGCTTCGCGCGATTGTAAATTAATAATTACATTGAATTTGCAATTAATTTTTTTATTAATATCTATTCATTAAAAATAATGGAAAAATAGGTTCTTAAAAAATATATTAGCAATATTCCAACATGAATATGATTATTTTTAATTATCACATAACCCAAGAATCTCTAATGAATAAATTATTCACGAAATAATAAATCATTGGTTTTTTAATAAACATTTAAAGAAAATTAAAGATGAAAATAAGAATGTATATACAAAGGCATTTCGTAATATAAAGAAAAATTTAAGTTGCATTGATTATATAAGTGTGATATATGTCTTAGGAGAAAATTCAAAAATTTGTCAACATATTCAAAAAAGAAATTAAGCTTGAGCATGAAATCAATTATAACTTTTGAACTTGCATAATGCATTTCTTCCATTGATAAGTGAGAAAGTTCATATCTATGTTAAAATAGACAATGTATAAGCTTATATATAGTACTCTTAAATTATAAAATTTAATATTGAATATCAAAACACAAGTTCTTGGAAATGAATACAATAATTATTTTCTGCACAATGAATATGTGTATTATATGCGTATATGTTCAATATAATCGGAGACAATAACTTTGAAGAAACATAAAAGCAAATTTTTAAACATGTACTCAAAATAACAATTTATATCATACACATAATTTAATGAGTGTAAACAAAAAAGCCCGGATATGTAAACATAGAATGAAATAGAAAGGAAAAATCGAGTCCACTGAATGCACAATTTCCCCTTAAGAAAACTATTCCCTTCCAATATCAGAGGTTTAAAGAATTACATCCTCTCAGGATGGAATAATTTTATTGACCAACTTATTGATACAAAAACAATGGTGTCAGTAAGTCATTCAAAAGGATCAAAGTACACAAATATTTTATTTTGCGGAAGTAGAAGAAGAAGATCATATTTTTTGTTGTTTTTAAATGAGAGGAAATCCCACTATTTATAAACAACAAAGGGTAGTGTTAAAATCTATTTATTGTCAATGCTCAGAAAGGTTACAACTATTTGGAAAAGTTACAACCCTTCGGAAAGTTCACAACCTTTCATAAAAGTCACAACTTTTCATAAAGTCGCAACTCTTCGTTAAAGTCGCAATTTTTCATAAAAGTCACAACTCTTCATAAAAGTCACAACTATTCAGAAAAAGTCATACCTTTTGATTAAAGTCGCAACTCTTTATTAAAGTCACAACTTTTAATAAAAATCACATCTTTTTAAGAAAGAGGAAGGCTAGTTTTGAAAATAAATAAACTTAAAAGGAAATTCTTGCTTGTGGTGGCGCCACATAGGCGAGCCTAGGGTTCTCTTTTATATAAGTATATGATCTTTGCATTATTTTTCAAGCATAATGATATAAAGTAGTTTATATAGTTATTAGTAAGTCACACAAGCCATAAATTATTTTTGTGAAATGGCACATGTAATATCATTATATAATTATCCATTTAATGTATATAAAAAGATGAGAGTAATCTAGCCAAATGAATTAAATCATGAAGGTTTAATAAAATAAAGTAAAATAAAATAAAATAAAAATCTACTCCACCTCATCTAATTCTCTCTGCTCATAATTTATTTTTATTTTATTTTTATATTTTTCTTATTTTGTTTGAAATATGTAAATATATATTTTTAGAATTTTTTCCTACTTATGTATAGATCATATAAAAGAAAAAAAAATGTTATTTAAAAAAGTTTTGATGCGAGTAAAAAATACTTTTCTAAAAATGCACAACAAGTGTACACTATTTCTTGTTTTTCGGTAAATAACATGTCCTCGACTAAATCACTTGTCGTTGACTACTTTGTTTTTCTTTGGACTCTCTTCTAGATCTTTCATGTGTACACTATTTCTTGTTTTCAGACTACTTTTTTCTTTCTACTCTCTTCTAGGTCTTTCCATTTCTCCATTCTCATTCTTCCATGTCCCAGTAATCTTCACTCTGTTGGAATTTTGACCTCCAAATTTGTCTAAGAATAAGTATATTCTATATGTTCCTTTGCAGATTACATTAGTTACATTTTGTAAAACAAATAAAATAATGACGCAATATTTTATCGCGAAAAAAGCTCAACTCATAAAGGGTAAAAACCACGACCTACACCTCTGTAGGATTTAACTCCACTTCAGTAAACTCTGAGCCTCAACAAAAGATTACAAACATATGAAACCTAAGAAATCATAAACTCTATTTTCTAGCTAAGAAATTATAAACTGTAATTCCTAGCTGCCCAAGACAACCCCCCCCCGGGTTTAAGTCTTCCACCATCCGTCAAGTTTCTCAAACTTGTTAGAAGAATCCTACATACATACTTGACTCTAATCAAAACTCTTAATTACAATCTTACAACATTTTCCTCACAAACTCGCAATACTCCCCAATAAATCTCAAAACTCTCTCAAACTCTTGATCATGTTTTAATCTTCTCTCTATGTAAGTGCACAAAATTCTTCAATGAACTATTGCGGTATTTATAGACTTTGAAACTCTCATAAGTCTTGTTAAACACAACTTAGTCTTCGCCACTTTAAAAAATCTTCTTTAAACCGAACTTGACTCGAACTCCTTCTCACGCTAGGACTCCTCCTTCCATTACTACTTCTTTCAGGCTTTTGTCTCCTTCTTTACTTCTGCTTCCTAGTTTGTCTAGTTTTCCTATTTTATTAAGAAAATTATCTTGCCTGCGTACTCCTTTATAAAAGGAAACTTTATGTACTGGTTGCTTGTTAAAAAAGCAATACTTCAACAACTTTATAACTTCTAATTCATGTGGTTGACGTCAGTGGCGGATCCAGAAATTTACAACTATGGGTGCTCATTATTTTCAACTTATATCAATCAAAGAGCGTAACTGCGAGCTAAAATTCGTCAATATAGATGTTATTTTTTCAATGCAATAGACAATCGAAATATTTAGATTGGTTCAAAAAGAAACAATATACTTTCACATACAATTGTAGTTACCAAAAAGGCAAACCAACGAGAAGGAAGTCTCTTTCGCTTTTAAATTGAAAAACTGAAATAAAGGCGCTAGAACACATTTTTTTCCTTCCCTTTTATTTTTCCTAATTAGACTGATGAGAAGAAAAAGTTAATAGTAATGGAAGATCATGACTGTTTATATTTTTTTGGAGATTAAGTTACATAATAGACATGAGAAGTAAACGATTCAAGATTTTATGATCGAGGTTACTTTTTAAGCTATCGATCATAAATACAAATGTATAAATTTAATACTTGTCAAAAGAAAAATAATTATATTTATATAAGATAGCCAAAAAAATCAAAAAGAAAAATAATCCTAAAAAAAGAATTTTGTTTTAGAAAAAATTAGAAATAGGACAATTCATGAAAGGGGAAAAAGAAAAGTAGAAAGAAAATAGTTGATTTTAAAATAAAAAGAATGTAATTACAAGGAATTAAACCTGGGCATTTTGAGCAATATAAGACCTTGAAAACCAATTTCCAACCACCATGCCAACTAATACATTTGTTTATTGGGTGCTCAACTTTTGTTTTATACGATATTACCTTAATTTTGATATAAATATACATAGTTCGATACAAGCTTAATGGGTGCTCGAGCACCCGGGCAGCCCCATGTGGGTCCGCCCCTGGTTGACGTTCTCCTTATCCCAGTCTGATTCAGACAGAAAAGTAGATGTTGGAGCAACTGGTTCCTCTCATATGTTTCCTCTATTTTTCAATTATCAAAATCTTTCTTGTTCTAACACACTAAAAATCAGAGGGGGCGAGGAATTATTCAAAAAGGAGCAATTCTTTAGACGAGGTTTGTAACTTTAATTATCACTCTAACTTTCGAAGCTTTTACTCCAATTGTTGCTGCAATTTTCGGGCATATATATATTGGTTAATTGTTTTGATTTGCATTCAATTTTTTCTTTTACCCTTTTCGGTATTTAAAACTTTTGATTAAGATTTATATATAGAGATGTGGATGATTTTAATTGCAGTGACCAAAGGGGTAAAAACGAAGATAGTTGATTTTTTTTTCTTTTTTTGTGAAACATGTTCTCGATTTCTGATGTAGAAGTGGACTGATTTAAATTTCTAAAATCAATCTTTTTTTATTTTTTTTTTATTTTTTAGTTTTATGTGTGAATATATGTAAATCAATCTGCCACAACTAAAATCAAATAAGGGGGTAACACTAAGAAGATGATATACCTAAAATATTAATTTTATTACTTTATTGTCATATCATGTTAAGACAATTCTAAATCTTGTACCGGTAGTCTTTTTGTAAGGTGGATATATGAGTTCATTTTGTCATTTTCATTTCATAAAGCTATTGAAGAGATTGATTTCTTAATGGGTAAATTAAGAATAGTAGTAGGAGACTATTAGAGAGTTCGATTTATTTAGGCTTTTTGTTGAAGTGGCGTCAATATGTCATATGATGATACCTGTTGACACTCAATTTGACTCTCCACGATTCCATTAATTTTTAAGCTTCTTAAATATTGAACAATTGGAAATAAATGTTTTTTAAAATCAAAAATACTTTCAAGATTATCTTCCAAACACTTTTTGCCATTTTTTCATATGGATTATATATCTATATACTTAAAATATATAGATTTATATAATTTTTCAATTTGAATAAATAGTTAGAAAATCATTTTACCAAAAAAAGAGTTTCAATTAAGTACGCAACTTCTTTTCTTTAAAACTGGCAATTTAATTAAGATCTTTTCTTTTGAAATAATTATTTTTATGTTGTTAAAGTTAAGAAGCTCGAGTAATTAGTTGACTTAATAATCTATCTCATTTCTCTTTGAAACTCTCTTTAAGGGACTTTATTTAGTCCTTATTTGGACCATATGATAACCTTTAACCTAAAATTTTGGCCCAAATTCTTTAAACCCATTACACATTAAGAGACCCAAGACCCAATTCGGGATTTGAAAATTTCCAGAGTCCCACATCATTTTCCCCTTTATTCGATCCAGAGTTTGTCCTATATAAACCCCCTCACTCTTAGTGTTCAGGAAAGGAGATTTTGGAGGCGAGAAAAAGAACACCCCGCTAAGTTTTTGGGAGTTCTTATTTCGTCGCTGAAATTTTGTTGATTCGCGACTATTTGAGTTGGAGTGGTGTTGGAATTTGTCACATCTAGGCTCGAGTTCCAGTCGCTACACAAAATCAGGTAACACTCGTATTCCTTCCTCATTTGATGTGAAGTTTTGGGTTTAGTTATTTTTAGCGATTATGAATACATATTTTAGTTAACTAAATAAAGGTGTTTAGATTTAACTTCGTTGTTTAGCACTCATCGTTAGTTTTACATCTTGTCTCTTGTTTTGATATCAATGCTCAAGAATGGAGGTTTATTTTAGCTTAATATTTTGTGAATTAGGTGGTGTTTAACTAATTACATCAAGTTGTGTTGTTTAGTCTTTTCACTCACTTTTTCGTTTTAAAGATCGTTGTTGAGAATCAGTAATTAAATTTGTTTGAAATCCTTGATAGTATCCAGATTTAAGTACCGATATTTCTTCTTTGATTGTATCTTGATTTAATTATCTTGTCCTTCTTGTTTTACTTGAGAGATTTTTTTTGTGTGTCTTCCTTTAATTTGTGCAAGCTATGAAATATTTTCCTTGTGTGTCTTCCTTTAATTCTTGCTAGCTGTGAAATTTGATTTGATTGATCAAATATTCACTTGCCTTTCTTGACTAGATTTGCTCATGATTCACTTGATTCCTGCAATCATCTAGATTGAGAGTCTGTGCTTTGTTAATGTTCCTTTCCTGCATCAAGTGACTAGTCAGTATATGCATTTGTCATTATTAAAACATTTGATTATGAGGTTAACACAATGTTGTGCGCACCTCTTTATGAGATTTGGTATATGAGCTATTACATTGTCTTTTTTTTTTTGTGGCTTTTCTTAGTTATGACGTCTCAATTTCCACTTTTGTTTTTTGGGTCTTTCTACTACTGTGTTAATTTTTCTTTTTACACTTTTCTACTACTGAATTTCTCATAAATAACATCCTAAGACTCCACAAGATGAAAAGGGAAAAAGACTAGAACTCTACAGGACATTTTCAGTTTTAATCATTTGAATTCCTTAGTAACCCAAATTGATACGTCATTAAGATGTTTCCTTAATAGCTTGCCGTAACAGGTAAAAATATTTCCTTATTTCATAGCTTTTAATGGTGCAGTGTGAAGCAAGGGTAATCAATAATTACTCAAGAAATGTGTTTTTGAAAAAATATAAGAAATATTGGAAATGCAGGGTGGAGTGATACCTTAGCAATCATGTGCATCCGAGAGACGAATAAACTCTAGAATAATATTGAAACACTTCTCAAAATATATGTATGAATGCAGTGATAGTATCAACGAGTGCCATGGTGAGGGAGCTAATTTCTAGAAAAGTTCTCTGTTCTGGAAAAAAGGAAAACAAAGTCGCTTTTGTGTTTCTTTTCCAAAAGAGGGAAATTTTCCCGGATTTGATCCCTTATTGTGGCACTCATTTGATACTATATACACTTCATGTCTACAGGTATCTTGAAATGTATTCCATTACAATTGTAGATTTTATTCCTCTCTCAAATGCAAATCAATCGAGAAGTGGACAAAGAAGTTTTTAGAATCTAACTACAAGGGGGCTATGAGAAGGTATTCCATTCCTCGCATTCTTTATTCTCATTGTATGAATTTCAGACAAATTTGATTAACACGTTTATTGTACACTAATGTGCAGGTGAAGAAATTTTTTTCTGAAAGCCCCCACCCATTTATACGTAGTATTGCAAGCAGCAAAAACGCATTAACGCCATTAGTCTAAATGATCTCTCTCAATGCTTTCTTTTCACATTAACTTTCCAAACTTCTTCTAGAATTGTTCCTGCAATTTTCACATATACGTTGGTTAATTGATATGATTTGCATTCAATTTTTGTTTACCCTTTAGGGTTTGAAATGATATCTATTTTGCATTTAGTTTTTGAGGTATTTAAAGATTTTGATTAAGGATTATATTTTGTGGATGATTGTCAAAATTTTGACCTTTGATTGGGTTTGCGAATGCAGTGACCAAAGGGGTCAAAGAAGATAGTTGTTTTTTTCCATCTCTTTGTGAAACTTGATTCTGGTTTCTGATGTTAAAGTTGACTAACTTAAATTTCTAAAATCAATATTTTCTTTTATCTTTTAGTCTGAATCAAAAGGTAGGAATAATGTCATGTCAGACAAACTTTCGAATTCAAATGATTCTTTAGTATCACTATCATCTTCATAAAAAATCTAAGAAACATAACAAGAAGTTGACTCTCAGATTTTGAGGATCCCAAAAGAGCGATAAATAACCAATAATTAAGGAAAAAAAGAGTCAAAACACTACAAACCTACATTTCGAGATATTCCAAATATAGGAAACTTCGTATCAAGCAAAGAGCATATGAAAGTTTATATGATTATACCAACAAAATATCGGGCAGACAAAATTGTTTGACATTGTTAGGATTAAAGGGAAACCTTATTGGTGCTTCATATTCTTCTTCAAAGTTTAAGAAAGCACCAGTAAAGCTTCCCTTTAATCCTGATAGTATCAAATGATTTTACCTACCTAACATTTTGTTGGTGAAATCAGATAAGCGTTCGTGTGTTCTTTCCTTGATTAGAAGCTTTCCAAACTTGAAATATTTTGATATGAATGTTTGTAGTGCTTTAACTCTTTTTTTTTCTTATAAGGGTCATTTTTCGTACTTTTTTGGTTTCTCAATGATCTGAGAGTTGACTTCGTGTTATATTTTTTTAGGTTTTCGATGAAGATGGTATATAGTGATACTCAAGAATCACTTGAACTCGAATGTTTATCAGACATGTCATTTGATCACCTCGAGGAAGTTAATCTAGAAAATTTTATATGAAGAATGTCTGAGATACAGTTTATCAAGCTTTTGTTAGCCAACTCCCCGGTGTTGGAGAGAATGCTAATAGATCGACAGTTTCTTGATCAAGAACTTCTTGACACAAGATTATAATTTTTCATTGAGATCTCAAATTTTTTCATGTGCATCACCTAAAGCAAAAATCGTCTATATAGATTTAAGTTGATCTAAATCTTTTGCTTAGAAGTTTAAACTCAAAAGGGAGAAAAAGATGTTGATTTAGTATTACATATATGTGTAATGACCCGGAAGATCATTTTACAAAATTACCGTATTACCCATCTCTGTAGTTGCCCAGAGTCACTTTTGATCAATTTGTGAAGTTGGGTTGGAAATTTTTTAGCTATTTCTTAATTAGGATTGTTTAATTAACAGGTGATTTAAAATAATTAATTTTAGTTAGTAGCTAATGGATAAGTACATACTTTATTTAAAAATCCAATATTATTTGGCACAAATATATTAAAATAAATAAATAGGGTTAAATAATTATATACAAAATCACTTAGAAGCTAAAGGAGTATAGTGAGAAAAATATTTGTGCGACACTGACAAGAGGAAAACGACCTCCCGGTAAGTAAATCTTCACGTTTTATGCCTTCTTATATGATTTCCACAAATCAGTAACATTGTATTTGTGCAAAAATAATATAAGAAGGCATAAATTGCTATGATTTGCTTACCGGGAGGTCGTTTTCCTCTTATCAATGCCGTACAAATATTTTTCTCCCCTATACTCCTCTCGCTTCTAAAGTATGCACTTAGCCTGTAAGGTCTCTCAAAATGAAGTTAGGTGCCTAGAGCCTCACATGTTCTTAAAAAGGTTTAAAATATGTTAAATAAGTGTTTTACAGTATGCATACTTGATTTGAAGTGATTTGGAGGTCAAACGTCCAAGAACGTCCTAGACGTTCGAAAGTTAAACCTTGGGCTTGCTTGAATGTTCTAGTGTGCCTTTGCATGTTTTATGTGTTGTTTGGTTCTCAAATTAATAGGAAATGTTCTTAATATGTATTTAATCGTATTTAGGGCCGAAACATCCAGGCATGACTCCCCAAGGACCGCCCTGGGGGTCCTTGAGGAGGGCCCAACCTTGGGCCAACGAGCTGCCCAAGGCAGCAGCGAGTTGCTCTTAGGCGAAACATGTCCGCATCGAGGACTAGGGTGTCCCTAGAAAAAAAGTTTGGTCCACGTTTCGGACACAACACAGAGTCTACTGTCCAATGAATTAATTCCAAAAATCATGCGGGAACAGCTCCGCGTTGCGGACTTGCTCCCCAACTAAGATTTCAAAAATGAAAGTTGAGTTTGACATGTCTAAAAGTCCAAATAAGTGTGGGATTTTTTAGTAATATTGGGAGACGGTTATAAACAGTTTTTGAAGACTTATTTAACCCCTTTCCCAAGTCAAAACCCCAACACCCAATAAGAAAATCAAAATTCCAAAAGCTCTCTTCTCTTCCAAATTCTCTAAGGGCTGGATTTTCATGGTTTCTATGGGTATTCAATCAATAAGGTATGGTGATCCTTTATCCTTAGTTATCTATTCATCTAAGGAGTTCAATCAAGAATTTTCAAAAGTTATTCAAAGACCAAAATTCACAATTTTCAATCTAGCCATGGGTTCATTGTCAAATTGGTTTCAAAAGCATTCTAATGATGAATTTATTGTTAATCAATGATTTTAAGATGAATTTCAATCCAATTCCATGAAGAACCCATGATCTCCCTAATTTCTCAAATTGGCCTATGATATGGGTCTTGTGATCTTGTCTCTATGTTGATTGAATTATGTTTCAATTATGTTGAATTGCCTGTTACTATTATTATTCATGTGAATTGTATATGAATTGTTGATGAGTGATCAATTATAATCAAGGTTTAGGGATTGGGTAAATTGATCTATATTCCTCTACTTTCTACAGACTTAATGAATTAGTGTACCTAATGTGATCTTGAAACCATGATGTTTGAAGTATGATTTTGTCTATGTAATGGTACCTTTAGCTACTGTTTTATTCATGTATTTATGTTGAATTATGGGAATTTATCAATGATGATCAAAGCTTGGAGGAATTGTAAGTTGGCCCTATTCTCCCTACTTTTCTATAGAATTGCTAGATGCTTGGCCTTGTATGGCATTGTGTTGTATGGTCCACTTATGGTGGCGGTGTACCTTATTGTCATTCTATATGTGATGTGATTATGGCCTTGAAGGCAATTGTGTTATAAATGTGTGGTTATGATGATCATACAATGTGAAGTTATATGGTTAGTCTTCCAATGCTAGTTCATGATCTAGGTTACATTGATGATGTGATGTTAATTGAATGAAGTTGTTAGGGTTAGGTTTGGTCTATGTGCTTCCATTGATAAAGTCCTAACGGTGATTAACCCCTACCTATGTACCCCTATATGACTGTGATATTAGCGAATGTTAGAAGTCTTGAATGCAAATGTTGAAGTGTCTTATCTCCTATACTATTATGTGGTGGGTGGTCTATGATTGAATGTGCATTTTGGTCTAAGAGGGTTGCTGCCTCAATGTGTGTTGATAGTCATTATGTGATCATGTTGATCAATGTACACACACTTACACCTCATGCATGCTTACATGTAGTATAAGTTCATGGTGTCTAATGAAAGGGTATTCTCATATGCACTTGCGTTTACTACTATGCATGTAAAGTATATGTCCATAGAGCATGAAATGTATCTTAACTAGGATGACTTGATAGGTGTATTAGTATGGACAAAGGTATGGGACCTTGTCTATGCATTGCACATATGTGCCTAGATAGAATAGTTCGTAGGTTTGTTATCTATGTACATGATTATGAATGCATAATTAAGCTATGAACATATCATATACATCAAGAAGTGAAGTATGAACATGTGTGGTCTAAGGGTGTTTATGTGAAAGGTTTGCTCATATATATGTACACACACACACATGAAACATGCCCATTATACATGTATGATAATCTAGTCGATATAGGGGCTCTTGAAAGGTGTTCTCAAGGGTATCCTAAAGTAGATGGTGCTTGAATATGCTATGTCCATGTGAAAGGTCTTCTCACATGATTTAGGTTGATGAACTCTCATCTATGACCTATGAGCTAAGCATATGGGGAGTCAATCACCTAAAGCCTATTTTTCTGAAGTAATGTTAATAAAAACTTTTCAATAAAGGGAATTTAGCTTAGCACCGAGTGAACTTGACCAAATGAGAGAGAGGTTCACCTTCCCAATGAGGAAGGCTTGTTCACCAATGGATTCCATAAGATGTTGATTTTCCTTGAAGGAAGATTTCACCTATGGGTCCACATGAGGTGTTGACTTTTCTTGGAGGAAGATTCATCCAGGGTCTCTCATGAAATGAGGACTCCAATGCTAATGGGCATGGAGGATCCAATACACATCTATTAGTTCCATAAATTATGCTTGCCCCATAGGATCTAGCAAGTGATATCACCTACTATGCTAGCATGATGTTAACGTTCTACTTTGGCAAGGTAGAGCACCTTCCTTTGGTGTAAGGTTCTACAACACCAAATTTCATGTTTAGCACCCATGGTCTTAGTGTCGGTTAAGGCTATAGTTTCCCTAAAGTAAAATGGACAATGGAAGTAAAGTATGGACCCTAACTAGGATAACCTAAGGGAAGTTGCTTAATGTAGGTGAGGGTATGAGACTTTACCTATGCATTGCACAAGTAGCTCTTGAAGGGATTTCTAGGAAGGTGTTCTAATATATACGATCATGTTTATGTTTCTTATGCATAGCATTGTAGTGTCATCTACTTGTGGTGATTAAATTCATGGTATGAGTCCTAATGAGTCTATATGATAAGGTCTTACCTTATATGCATAATGTGGGTCTTATTGACCATATGATGAAGGTCTTGCTTGGCATGTATGAATTTGTCTATACTAGTCTTGCTGATGTATGAGTACATGTTAAGGTTTGTAGTCTCTTTAGGTTTACTTAGTATGTGTGAGGTTATGAGACTTCACATGTACATTGCATTAGCAGACTTAGGATGAGATTATGAGTAAGGTCTTATAACGTCTAAGTGAAGTGAAGTCTACATATGCTATTGATTGACTAATGCCTCTTATGATGACATTGGTAAGTCTTGACTTATATGTGGTCTTGTAATGAGTTCTTCTATGTGGTTCATATAGTATGTTGGGTTAAATGTGAAGTATGTGTCTTATGATATGTTATGCTTCTATGTATATATGTTTGATGATTAATGTAGGTTGTATGTAAGATTACCTTGTGGCTTTAAAGTGATGATTGAGTGTGGATAGTGTAATGGGATATTATCTATACATTGCACCAAGCATCACTAGAGGGTTACTTGGGAAAGTCAAGAAGTTAAAGTAAAGAAAGCTCAATGTAAAGAGAAAAAGAGGTTATTGTAAGTTACTGTAAAGTGGTCCTAAATGTGATTTAATGTAATGTGTGATTTTATGTGATATTATGACTATTGTATATGCCTAAATGAAGTATGTGAATTGTATGATGCTTGATGTATCGATTTTTATGAAGTTTTCACAAAAAGGCATGATGCATGGTTTCAAAGAAAAATATCCCCTTTTAAATGCATGTTTTTGCATGGTTGTCATACTTAGTGCATTCTTATACTAACACCATTCTTCTTTTCCTTTTTACACAGTGTAGGTTATGGATGCTTAAAGGATGTCTCTAAATTGAAGGCTAGATATGTGTTTCTCAAGCTCAAGAAAGGGTCCTTATGTTCCAAGGATTTCCTATCTCAAGTTTATATTCAATGTATTGTAATAGCTTAAATATTATGTTATGTTGTTAAAGGGTCATGCCCCTATTCTACTATATTGATGTTGAGTCTAATATGGCAAAAGAGACTTAGAGTCTAAATATGTATTATGACTTGTATTTTATATATATATTGGAAGTGATGTTCTACCATATAATGTACTATGAAAACTTTTAAATTTTCCGCTAAATTTACTATGACAATGCGATGAATTATAACTATGGGCTTGTATAAGACTTCCGAGAGGTCAAGTACGCCATGTTACTTCTAGGGGGTGCTCCCCGGTCGTGACATAGCAATTAGTTACTAACTAAAATTAATTATTTTTACACACCCGTTAATTAAACAATCGTAATTAACAAATATTTCAAAATTTATCTACCCAACTTCACAAATTGATCAAAAGTGACTCTGTGCAACTACCGAGATGGGTAAAACGGTAATTTTGTAAATATTTCCAAAAATGACCTTCTGAGTCATTACATTATCCATCACTAAAAATCATGTTCGTCCTCGGACATAAGGAAGAAGAAGGAAGAATAGACAACGTTATCAAAGCTTAGTTATGACCTACGAGTCGGTGTTCGTCTTTCCAAGTGAGCTCCTCCTTAAGACCATTTCATCAATATTAGCTACTAAGAACTCAACTTTCGAATAAAACTTTTATCAACCCACAGAATAACCCCTGAACTCAATCTAAACTGAAACACTCTAGACTATGATTTTTTTTCATATAACCACAATCAGATTCTGAATCAATACCACCTACCACCAGAAGTGAAATTGAACTAACCACCACACACTCATAATGCACAAATCATGATGTATTTTATTAAGATTCCCTTTCACAATATGATCTTTTCACGAGTTTAAGTTATAAAAATTTGATCTTTAGATGTTGAGTACTCATTTAGGGATAATCAAACTTATCTAACCCATAGAACGAAATTATCAAGTAAACACCCAACAAATGATACACTTAAAATGTAGAACCTCTAACAACACTCTAAAACAATTATAACTCTTCATAGCTCTTATATAAGTTGTCATAAGCAAGGCCGTTCATGTAGAATCATTAGTATACTTTAACTATCCTAAACAACACCAAATCTTCTATAACTGAAATGAACAAGTCTAACCAAGGATGCCACCCTACTAGGAGGAAAATCATACAATCGGTACACCCGATCCACCACTAGGAATTCACCCATAGAAGAGAAAACACACACGAACGTAGAAATTGAATAATACTCTAAACCATGTCAAGAATGAAGTATTTGGTCACATAAGAATATACAGAAGTAAGGATGAATAACAGAAGATACTCCTTCCTAGGGCCCATATAAATAAAATTTCATTCATATGACTCCATCTCTCGATTTTTAGACACCCACAATCAACCAGTTTGATCCCCATCACAACATTACTAATACTCGATTCATCAAACCCCACATACTCCTCCCAGTACTCCATTGAAGTTAACACTCTTAAATACCAACAAACATCATAACTACACCAACCATTTACCTTACTGTCAAACTGTCACTAGTATCAAAGTCTCCTTAGAAAACACATTGTAGCAAAAAAAATTAAAAAAAATATGGCTCTCTCTTTTCATTTAAGCATTACGTGACAGATATGAGTCACACCTAAGATTGATAACACTACTTCCTAAATCTAAAAGTACTTAACCATCGAGATACAACGATTGAATCACACTCAATATCAACTCCACGTAATTTTTCAGATACCAAATTTCAATTAATATTCAAAACCATCATATATATACTTCATACCAGCACTTAAGAAATTCTTGGTCACTCCAATAATCGGTATACTATAAGCTCATAACCTCTACTCACTATAAAACTATAGGTCCACACCGTCAATCATCAAAAGTTACCTATCATAATTTATACAATCTATCTTGACATAACGACATAGAATCTTCGACACATCTTTCCTTCTCACCGAAACAAAAACTTCATCTTTAGAAAAGTTGATAAATATCTAGTAAGTTTGTACCAAACTAGTTCACATCTCAAATTCATATCTAAACTCATAGGTAAAAATTCAATAAATCCTTCAACTACAAACCAAGGGCTTATACGAGAGGTTTTATTCCTTCATCTTTTTTAAATTCTTTTGATAATACAATTTCAAATACCTTGAACCTAGATATACTAAACTCTTGCTTCTTTCATTGACTCACTAATTTGAAAGATAAAAGCGGAAAGCATCGGAGAAACAACAATTTTTATTAATTACCCTGTGAAGGCCTGTACAACTTGTTATACAAAAGGCACCATTCTTAACAAAGAGTCCATGACCAAGGCCGGCTTAATCACTAGGCCACTAAAATCGTCGCTTGGGGCCTCATATTTTTGGGGCAACCCAATTTTAAAAAAAATACTTACACATATTTCTTAAAATTATATGTATGTTTAATATTTAAAAAAAAACATGCAAGAAGTATAAAAACAAACAAAAAACAACCGTTAGTTTTTTCCCACTTTTCTAAGGAAATGAAATATTTTATGAAAATAATTTTCTCAAGTGGAAAATTGTGTTTTCTTATTTATCTCCAAAAACTTTGACCTTATATTATTATTTACCTTATACTCATCTTTTTTTATTCTCTATTTTATTTTTTTTATTTTCAATGATGAACTCTCTCCTAAAAGAATGATTTATTGTTGCTTACAAGTCAAAAAAGAACAAAAATTGCTTTTGAGTCTCTTCTTCAAAATCTTAAGAAGTGCAACAAGCAATCATTATATTGAAGGAACGCAAGACTATTTCAATATTATTATACTCATCTAATTCGTGAGTTAGGTTTTATTATTCTAACTTAATTTTATAATTTTTCTTGAACTTTTGTTAACGTTGATATTCTTAATTAGTAAGTATATATATATATATATATATATATATATATATATATATATATATATATATATATATATTCTCGTTTTAGTTATTATTAAGAGAAATAATACAAGTACAACTGTACATAATGATTTAATGAAAATACTCAATCAAATAAAATTACTTGATTCTTTTCCTAATGCTTATATTGCTTATAGAATAACGTTAACAATTTCAGTAACTATTGCCTCGGCTGAAAGAAGTTTTTCGAAACTAAAATTGATAAAATCTTATCTAAGATCATCAATGTGAGATTGAATGTATTAGCTATATCATCAATTTAAAAGGAATTACTTAAAAAATTATTAGAAAACAATAATTAATGACTTCATATCTAAAAAGACAAGAAAAATAGATTTTAAATAAAGGCCGAACTCATAAACAAATCCCTAAAATTGTTGGGTTTTTCCCGGTACCTCAACTACGCCATTTTCCTTTTGAATCATTGAACCACCCATAATTTGTTCATTTTAAACTCTATTGGCTGATTTTGATCGGCTTTTTTAAAATTGTAAATGTCTTCAATTGTGTTTGTATTGTAATGACTTTGATTGAATAAATGAAAAGAAAATGTGTGTTAGTCTCATTTGTTTTATAATATATTCAAATGACTTGAAGTAAAACACAATTATTCTGGAACAACATGTGTATCCTCTATCGATACCCATCACAAAATCTAATTCCACTATCAGCCATCTGTGTTTAAAAGGAACAAATTATGGATGATTCAATAGGGAAATAGCATAGTTGAGGTACTTGAGGGGGAAAATCCAACAAGTTTAGAGATCTGTTTATGTGTTTGCCCTTATATATACATATACATATACATATATATATATATATATATAAATATACATATACATATATATATATATATATATATATATATATATATATATACATATACATATATATATATATACATATACATATACACATCTTAACTTCTTATAATTACTTTTTATATTCTTATCAATCTTCATGATTAATTAATTTGTATTTTTACTCCTCTGATAGTCAACAAAAACTTTAACTCTTCTCATTGTCAACTTCCCAAAGTGGCTAAAGGCTTAATTCAATTGGATAAATGACAATTTCCGTCCATAAATTGCCATTTATTTAGTTACTAATAAATATGATTTTTTAAAATTTTTAAATGTAACATTTTGCATAATAATATTCAGTTATTCATCAATTTGACTACTATTGACATTATGCTTCCTTTTTTGTAATTACTATGTTTCTTTTTCATTAAATTTTGAAATGTTTTATTTGAGTTGAAGATTTAATAGGAATAATCTCTCTAGCTTATAAGATAAGAGTAAATTTACCTCTACATGATTCTTTTCAAATCTAGCTTATGAGATTATATTAAATATGCAATTATTGTTGAATCATCTTCACATATAAAAGTGAGAAATCAAAGAAAAGGTATATATAGTAATTTCAACTTGTCATTATTTTATTATATATTATAATCTTTGCATTATTCTTCAAGTATCACTACTAAAAAACCAACGCTTAGCGACGGACACAATCTGTCACTATATAATTAAAATCTGTCACTAATCATGATTAGTGACGGATTAGCAACGGAGTATTGAATGCTATAACGCTCGTTAGTAAGCTCTTAGTGACGAAAAATGAGTTCCGTCACAAGTTTAGCGACGTCATAGTGACGAAACATTTTCGTCGCAACATGTTAGCTACGGACTTAGTCGTCATTATATTTATATATTTTTTTTTACTAATTTCATAATTCTAAGCCAAAAAATGAGTTCCGTCACAAGTTTAGCGATGTCATATTGACGAAATATTTCCGTTGCCACATGTTAGCAACGGACTGATTTGTCATTATATTTATATAGTTTTGTTACTAATTTTATAATTTATTTTGTCATTTTGGAAAAAATTGTGACGAAATTTCCGTCACAACATACAACATATTAGGCCTTCAATAATTCGTCGCTGATCCGTCCCAACATTCTTTTCATAGCAACGACCAAACATTCATATAATATAATACTCATAGACAAATCATAATATATAAATAGAAAACTCCAAAATCACATATTTTTGGTTAAATATATCTAAAGAAATATATCAAGTACTCTTAAATGAACCTACGTTCATCAAAATATTACTACGCAATTTGTTTCAAAAAGTATGACATTATCAAAAACTAAAGTTGTGGGAGACTAAGGGATACGATCTTCACTTGAAATTGAGGTATCGACCTCGTCCACATTAGTAGCAGCAGGCACTATGGATGTAACAATCAATGGATTGCCTGATGGAGTAATCGATGCTTGCACGTGCTCAACAATGATAGGAACAAGATGACTACTGAGTGATGACATCATTTGCTTTATAAATTCGTCCATATTTGTTGTCGATGTTGATTGAGAAAATGGAGGTGGTAATGATGATGAGCCACAAAGATTCTGCCCTAGTAATTTTTTGCTTCAAATCTAAGACCGTATATTCTTCTTTTCTTTTTTCTCCCCGCAACTTGGTAATATGCTTCACATTGATCAATATCAGTTTGATACACTGTTTTTTTCCATAATATTTTTTCGTATTTTTCCTATAATAACTAGAGAAAATGAGAAAACATTAAAGATAGAGAACAAAACAATTTTTGAAGGAAAATACAGAAAAACACACAAGCTTTTAAGCTTAAAAGACATGTCTATTGTTTTCCTTGGAAAGAACTGTGTTGTTGCAGCAAAATAGGCTATCTGATTTCCATCTGCATATAATACTCTAGTGCCTAGTATTAGTTGATAATTGTTGCAAGGAAAATGCAATGAAATGGGGACAGTGCAACTTATATTAGTTGATCCATGAAGTGTTGTTTATAAGTTGTAGTAATTAACTTAGACCTATAATTTTGAACTCATTTGAATTACAGAATAAAAATCATACTTGTACTCACACATTTCTAGAATAGATGAACCTCAAAACAAATTAAATTTTATTACCAAACAACACCAGAAACACTCAAAAATTAGCCAACCAACATCAGAATTACATGAAAACAAATGCACTAGATTCACACTAAAATGACATAAGAATCGCAACAAAAGCCTGGACACAACGTATAGCAGCTGCTACAGAGATAGTAAAGGACCTACAATTCTTGCATGATGAAATATCCTTGGCCTCTTTTCGAATAGTAGCTACAATCTTTCTGTTCTCTTGGAGGATATAGGAAAGGTGTGACTATCAACTTATCAAAGTTCATGTCATTCTTCTACTCACACCAGCAAAAGTAGTTTATATATATGCCACAATACTAACTTATGCATATTTGCAAGAATACTGTCAAAACAACAATCACACTAAAACAACACTAAAGTGCACCGGAAAATTCTTAAAACAACAATCAAATTACACAAAAACAATATCAGTAGTTTCTCTCTAAAACAAAATTATAATTGCACCAAAAACAACTGCACTAGAGTCACATAAAAACGACACTAAAATCGCATCAAAACAACACTAAAATTGCACCGAAAAGTCTCAAAACATCATTAGAATTATACCAACCAGCAGCCACAGATACACTTTAAAACATGACTAAAATTGCATCAGAAACTACAGTAGGAAAGATCCAAAACACCTTCAAGTTTTAGACTTACATGGACATTTCGAGAACGCTCACCAACAAATGATTTTTCATCATGTCCATGTATATGAACATGCAGATATAACTCACTTGGTGTTGGATCTCGACCTTTTTCAATAGCCTATACAAAAAAATTCACGTTATATTTGAGAATGTTTTAGCGTGTATAAATTTGAAGAGGTTATTAGGAGGGATATCATAAATCAAAAGTAATATAAGTATCTGACATTATATTTATAAGTGCTTGCAGAAAGAATACTTATATTACTGATTTACAAAGTTATCAATTGTTAACTATATTACAACTCATGAGTTAATCTTAACATCCAGAACTTTCATTATACTCATTTTTTCTGGATTCAAAGACAGAAAGTGTCATCGACACAACAAGTAGCAGGATGCCCTGACCTTGATTCATTTAGACCAACTTATACATATGAAACTGACTAATTATGCACATAAGTTTAGGTCAAAAAAGAAAGATATGAGTTCATAGTTAAAATAGGGTGAAAACTAATGCTAGTCATATAACAATTAACAGAGAAATATACTTAACAGAAAAAGGCTTTTAAGATCATCAAACAAACAAAATAGGTAATTTTAAACAAAACTTAAAGCCTCAAAATGAAATTAGAAAGATCTGGACAATTGAGCAGGTAGTAAAATAGGAAAATAAACATCTTTTTTAGCATAATGGGAAAGCTAGCAACAGTCGATGATTTCTGAACAAACAAGGGAAATTTAAAGTAATTTAACAGCATAAACAGGCAGCCACAACTTAAACCTTGCTTCACTAGACTACTCAGATTTCAAAAGGAAACAATCAGATTTAAATGGTAGAACATTCAACAAACAAAAAGTCATCTTCTCTAGATTAAATATTATGCTTAAAGGACCAACATTTTTGTAATGTGATAGTAAATCCTATCCAGATATCTTCAATTTGTTCAATGAACTCATTGAAGCATTCTAGTTACACTGAACTTATTGATTCTATCTAATTACTATATTAATCTCACAAAATTGATGACAAACAAAAGGGATTGAACAAAACATGCATTTAGGTAAAACAAAAATAACCTCTAAAGTTCTTCATTAGGCAAACTTAGTCCCACAGAATTGATGACAAACAAAAGGTATTGAAGCATTACAGTTGAAAAGAAAGCATCATTAACAGTAGCAAAACTGAATGTAAAATATAGGCTTACAGACAATGAAAATGAAGAACAGAGATTTTACGACATACGACATAGCGAAGAGTAGTCACCAAAAATATATTCAAACCAAAGGAACAAATAAGCGTCAATACTAAATACTAAATAAAAGTCAACTTTCACATTAATATGAATCAAGAAAATCCATTAAGACCCTATATATAGCAAATAAAAGTCATCAATTCTCATCTACAAACAACAGTGATACAACAACAGACTAGCGAGACATATCATGAATAGAAGAAGACAAGGAGAAGATTACGGAGGAAACGTTACCTTTATCCAGGCAGTGACTAGACAGTAAAAAGCTTGGAGACTTCTTGTCACCGTTATTTCGAGATATCGAGAATTTCGTCAAGCAAAGTAGAAGCAAGCAAGGTTAGAGTCTAAAAATAAATCTAAAAAATATTCAAAATCAGAAATTAGAGCAAAGTAGAAGCAAACAACACTAACGAAAGAAAGTAAAATATTAAAAACAATAGTTAACTCAATCCTTTCAACACTAAAAGAAAAGACACAAGGAAAACACATACATTTCATCGAGATCATGATAAAAGTTTATAGCTAACACATAAAACCTTTACAAAAAAACGTATCAAACAACTAGTGGTGAAGCTGCTACTAACAATTTTATACATAAGAAGAGACTAAGAACAATAGAAAATCTCTTCTTTTGCTAATGATAGTAGAAGCTAATTTAAGCCATTAAAATGCCTCATTCTCATCTCATATCTCACCGTGAATGCTAAAGTAGATAGATCACACACTCTTATCGTAAAACATCACTGAGATATGTACTCATCATTAAAATCTAATTTCTAAATATGTCAATACCTATTTATTTTTTTTGGATACTCTTTTTCTATCAACTTTTAGCAAGTTATATCTATAAGATTTGCTAAGCTACCTGCAATGCTTAAAGAGAACAAACAATAAATAAATACAAGAATCTTATAATGTGTACATCAATAGCAAGTATCATTTTATTTTGGAAACACTGCTTACAAGTTT
Organism: Solanum sitiens; assembly: GCA_016801875.1. Taxonomy (NCBI): domain Eukaryota; kingdom Viridiplantae; phylum Streptophyta; class Magnoliopsida; order Solanales; family Solanaceae; genus Solanum; species Solanum sitiens. Next base: position 624,519 of record JABWTJ010000141.1, on the reverse strand, counting down.
TAGGTGGTGAAGCAGAAGAAAAACTTCAATCAGAAGTTATTTTACCGGCGATTTTTCGTTGTGTTAGAGTGAGTTCAGTGACAATGTGGTTTATCAATATGCCTAACATCACGTATCCAAGAAAATTTTCAAAAGACTAATGTTCTTCCCTGATAACCCCATCCCGTTTTCCCAGTTATTTTCACCAAATAGAAGTCAAAACCCTCCTCTTCACCGCACTAGAAGCTCACCGAACATATGAAAAAAGAGAAATTACCAAAGGTAGAAGCTCACCTTTCACCCGAGGATGAAGGAGATAGGAGCAATTTCACCGTGAACCTGAGACGGGAGACAATTTCACCTGAGATGGGACCAATCGAAAGGAGAGGGAGACGAGAGCAATCGAAAGGAGAAGGAGACGGGAGAAATCAAATTCTTACCTCTCACTCAGCTGTTGCACTGCTCTTGGGACGTTTCACAGAAATAAAACCCTATTTTTTAGGGATTGTAATTTTTGTTTCCTTTTTGTGCTTTCAATGAATGATGGCCTGGTAAAAATTATCGCAATGAACTTAGCGAGGGATTCTCATATCCATCTCTATAAATATATATAATTATTTACATTAATTTTTAGAGACGGAAATTTTCGTCAATACGTAATTTAAATTCCATAAAAATATATTTTACTTCTAGAAACGTTTGTCCGTCACTACTTCCGTCGCAATATATTATTAAATTTGTAACACTTACTTTGTTGCAAAATCTATAGCGAAATTTAAGGCGCCAAATTTTCCCGCTATTATTTCGCGACAAAAAAGATATGCCGTCGTCAATCCGTTGTTATATTTTAACTCAAAAAAATATTTGTAAATTTTGCAAGGAAATAACTACTTCGTTGCTAATCCGTATTTATATAGAGACGGAATTGATTACGTCGCTAATATTCGTCGCTAAACAATGTTTTTTTGTAGTGTATATAATGATATAAAGTAGTTTATATAGTTGATTCTTAAGTCACACGAGCCATAAATTATTTTTGTGAAATGGACATGTAATATCATTATATAATTATCCATTAAATGTTGATAAAAATAAGATTTTAATATAGTGATCAATCAAATGAATTAAATCATGAACGTTTAAATAAAATAAAATAAATATCTACTCCACCTCATCTAATTCTCTCTACTCATAATTTAATATTTTATTTTTATATTTTTCTTATTTTGTTTTAAATATGTAAATATATATTTTTTTAATTTTTTCCTACTTACGTATAGATCGTATAAAAGAAACAAAAATGTTATTTAAAAATGTTTTGCTGCAAGTAAAAATACTTTTCTAAAAACGCACAAGTGTACACTATTTCTTGTTTTTCAGCAAATAACATGTCCTCGACTAAATCACTTGTCCTTGACTACTTTTTTTTTTCTTTGTACTCTCTTCTAGATCTTTCACGTGTATACTATTTCTTGTTTTCAACAAATCACATGTTCTCGACTAAATCACCAGTCCTTGACTACTTTTTTTTCTTTCTACTCTCTTCTAGGTCTTTCCATTTCTCCATTCTCATTCTTCCATGTCCTAGAAATCTTCACTTTGTTGGCATTCTGACCCCCAAATTTGTCTAAGTAACAAGTATATTCTATATGTTCCTTCGCAGATTAAAGCAGTTACATTTTGTAAATCAAATAAAATAATAATACAATATTTTATCGCCAAAAAACCCAACTCATAAAGGGTAAAAACCACAACCTACACCTCTGTAGGATTTAACTTCACTTCATTAAACTCTGAGTCTCAACACAAGATTACAAACATATATAACATAAGAAATTATAAACTCTAATCCTAGCTAAGAAATTATATATTGTAATTCCTAGCTACCCAAGACAAAAACACCCCAGGATTAAGTCTTCTACCATTTGTCAAGTTTCTCAAACTTGTTAGAAGAATCCTACACACACACTTGATTGTAATCAAAACTCTTAATTACAATCTTACAACTTTTTCTCACAAACTCACAACACTCCCCAATAAATCTCAAAACTCTCTCAAACTCTTGCTCATGTTTTAATCTTTTCTCTATGTAAGTGCACAAAATCTTCAATGAACTAGTGCGGTATTTATAGACTTTGAAACTCTCCTAAGTCTTGTTCAACACAACTAAGTCTTCGCCGCATTAAAAATTTTCTTTAAACCGAACTTGACTCAAAATCCTTCTCACGTTAGGACTCCTCCTTGCATTCTGCTTTGAAAGGAGAAACTTGCACACTGTTTACCTTAACTGGATAAGAAAACTTTATTAATCACTAACTCCTTCTTCTACTTGGTTTCGACTTCCTCTTCTACTTCGAATTTGCAAGTTCACGTGACAAGTTTCTTCTTTTCTACTTCTTTCAGGATTTTGTCTTCTTCTTTACTTCTGCTTCCTAGTTTGTCTAGTTTTCCTATTTGATTAAGAAAATTATATTGCATGCGTACTACTTTATAAAAGGAAACTTTATGTACTGGTTGCTTGACGAAAAAACAATACTTCCACAACATTATAACTTCTAATTTGCGTGGTTGACGTTCGCCTTATCCCAATCGGATTCGGTCTAAAAAGTAGATGTTGGCGCAACCGGTTCCTTTCATCTGTTCCTCTATCTTTCAACTATCAAAAATCTTTCTCGTTCTAATACACTCAAGTCAGAGGGGGCGAGGAAGTATTCGGAAAGTAGCAATTCTTTAGACGAGGTGTGTAAGTTTAATTATCACTCTAACTTTCGGAGCTTTTTCTCCAATTGTTGCTGCAATTATCGGGCATATATATGTTGGTTAATTGTTTTGATTTGCATTCAATTTTTTCCTTTACCCTTTTTGTTATTTAAAACTTTTGATTAAGATTTATATATAGACATGTGGATGATTTTCAATGTTTTGGTCTTTGATTGGGTTTGTGAATTGTTGTGACCAAAGGGGTAAAATGAAGATAGTTTATCTTTTTTTCCTTTTTTTTTTGTGAAACTCGTTCTCGATTTCTGATGTTGAAGTGGAATGATTTAAATTTCTAAAATCAATCTGTTTTTGTTTTTTATTTTTTTGTTTAATATTTGAATATATGTAAATCAATCTGCTACAACTAAAATCAAATAAGGGGGTAACACTAAGAAGATGATATACCTAAAACATTAATTTTATTACTTTATTTGTTATATCATATTAAGAAAATTCTAAATGTTGTACCGGTAGTCTTTTTGTTAGGTGAATATATGAGTTCATTTTGTTATTTTCATTTCATAAAATTATTGAAGAGCTCGATTTCTTAATGGGTAAATTAAGAAGAGTAGAAGGAGACTATTAGAGAGTTCAATTTATTTAGGCTTTCTGTTGAAGTAGCGCCAATGTATGTTATAGTGATGATACTTGTTGACACCCAATTTCGAACCTCCACGATTTGATTAATTTTTAAGCCTATTAAATATTGAACAATTGGAAATAATTGTTTTTGAAAATCAAAAATACTTTGAAGATTATCTTCCAAACACTTTTTGCCATTTTTTCATATGGATTATATATCTTTATAATTAAAATATATAGATTTATACAATTTTTCAATTTGAATAAATAGTTAGAAAATCATTTTAGCAAAAACAGAGTTTCAATTAAGTACGCAACTTATTTTCTTTAAAACTGGTAATTTAATTTAGATCTTTCCTTTTGAAATAATTATTTTTATGTTGTTAAAGTTAAGAAGCTTGAGTAATTAGTTGACTTTATAATCCCTCTCATTTTTGTTTGAAACTCTCTTAAGGGAATTTATTTAGTCCATATTTGGACCATCAGATAACATTTAATCCAAAATTTTGGCCCAAATTCTTTAATCCCATTTCACATTAAGAGACCCAAGACCCAATTCGGGATTTGATAATTTCCAGAGTCCCATATCGTTTTCCCCATTATTTCGACCCAAAGTTTATCCTATATAACCCCCCCACTCTTATTGTTCAGGGGAGGAGATTTTGGAGGCTAGAAAAAGAACACCCCGCTAAGTTTTTGGGAGTTCTTATTTTCGTCACTGAAATTTTGTAGATTCGCGACTATTTTGAGTCGGAGTGGTGTTGGAATTGGTCACGTCCAGGCTCGAGTTTCAGTCGCTGCCCGGAACCAGGTAACACTCGTATTCCTTCCTCATTTGATGTGAAGTGTTGGGTTTAATTTTTTTTATACCTATTTTAGTTAACTATATAAAGGTCTTTAGATTTAACTTCGTTGTTTAGCACTCTTTGTTAGTTTTAGATCTTGTCTCTTGTTTTGATCTCAATGCGCAAGAATAGAGGTTTATTTTAGCTTAACATTTGGTGTTTAACTAATTACATAAAGTTGTGTTGTTTAGTCTTTTCACTCGCTTTTTTTGGTTTTAAAGATCGTTGTCGATAATCAGTGTTTAAATTTATTTGAAATCTTTGATAGCATCCAAATTTAAGTACCGATATTTCTTCCTTGATTGTAAGTTGATTTAATTATCTTGTCCTTCTTGTTTTACTTGAGAGATTTTCCTTGTGTGTCTTCCTTTAATTTGTGCAAACTATGAAATATTTTCCTTGTGCGTCTTCCTTTAATTCTTGCAAGGTGTGTAATTTGATTGGATTGATCAAATATTCACTTTCCTTTCTTGACTAGCTAGATTTGCTCATGATTCACTTGATTACTGCAATCATCTGTATTGAGAGTCTGTGCTATGGTGATGTATATCGTTCCTTTCCTGCATCACGTGACTAGTTAGTATATGCATTTGTCATTATTAAAACATTTGAATATGAGGTTAACACAATGTTGCGCACCTCTTTATGAGATTTGGTATATGAGCTATTACATTGTCTTTTCCTCTCTTTATGGCTTTTCTTAGTTATGACGTCTCAATTTCCGCTTTGTTTTTTGGGTCTTTCTACTACTGTGTTGTTTTTGCTGACTAATTGTTTTTGCTTTTTACACTTTGCATTGTGTTGTTTTTGCTTATTAAAATCAGTTATTCTTTCATAAGAATTTGTTGAATTTCTCATAAATATCATCCTAAGACTCCACAAGATGAAAAGAAAAAAAACTAGGACACTACAGGACATTTTCAATTTTAACAATTTGAATACCGTAGTAACCCTAATTGATACGTCATTAAGATGTTTCCTTAATAGCTTGTCGTAAAAGGTAGAAATGTTTCCTTATATTCCTAACTTTTAATTGTGCAGTGTGAAGCAAGGGTAATCAATAATGACTGAAGAAATGTGTGTTTGAACAGAAATAAGAAATATTGGAATTGCAGCGTAGAGTGATACCTTAGCAATCATGTGCATCGAAGAGATGAATAAACTCTAGAATAATACTGAAACACTTCTCAAAATATCTATATGAATGCAGTGATAGTAACAAACGAGTGCCATATTAAATGAGCTAATTCCTGGAAAAAAGGAAAACAAAGTCAAATAACTTATTGCCTTTGTTTTCCTTTTCCAGAAGAGAAACATTTTCCTGGATTTGACCCCTTATTGTGGCAATCATTTGATACAGGTATTTTGAAATGTATTTAATTATAAATTTAGATTTTATTCCTCTCTTAAATGCAAAATCGGGAAATGGACAATGAAGTTTTTAGAATCTAACTACAACACACCAGGGGCTATGAGAAGGTATTCCATTCCTCTCACTCTTAGTTCTCATGCTATGAATTTCAGAAAATTTGATAAGCACGTTTATTGTACACTAATGTGCAGGTGAAGAAATTTTTTCTGAAAGCCCCTACCCATTTATACGTGGTATTGCAGGCAGCAAAAATGCTTTAACGCCATTAGTCTAAAGAATCTCTCTTAATGCTTTCTATTCACATTAACTTTCCAAGCTTCTTCTCGAATTGTTCCTGCAATTTTCAGGTATACGTTGATTAATTGTTATGATTTGCATTCAATTTTCTTTTACCCTTTCGGGTTTGAAACGATATCTATTTTACATTTATTGTTTGAGGTATTTAAAGCTTTTGATTAAGGTTTATATATTGTGGATGATTGTCAAAATTGGGTCCGTGCTGAATATATATGTTGATACAAAATGAATTATGTGCAAAGGCATTTCTGTGTTCTCATCCCTAATTCTAGAGTCTAAGCTTCTCATCTCCCTTCTACCATCTATCAATTCCCTTGTTCTTATGTTTAGTGTTTCTACGATTCTGTTTGGGTTGTTTGCATTTACTTTGTGGATTTTTAATAGAACTCTAGTCTTGTTAATATAGTTGAGAAGTTTGTTATTGTTACATTGTATTTGAGTTCATTACAGAATATGTTTGGAGTTGTGCTATATGTATCAAGAGAGGTGGATGGTGAAAGCAACAAACTGGAAGGTACATGCATCTCTTAAGTCTTGTACCACAACACTTGCTTAATATCATATTTTCACTTAAATATAATTCTTATTTACTTCTCAGAATGAATTCCACAGACACAAGTCCAAATATAAGATCCAAATAGTATCAAATTAATGCAACTCTACATTTGTTTGATAAATCTTTGGAGGAGAATTGAAATTTGATTGATATATGAAGACATTATACTTGGATTTATCTTACCCATTACTTGTAGAAAAAAGAAATTATACGCTTGGGTTTTTTTTTCCTCGGAATTCACAACTGTCAAGTAATAGTGATTGTTCATCCTTGACAGTCACTGATGTCAATAAAGAGGAAGAAATGAAGATGACATGTTGTGGCCTTAAGTTCATTAAAGCGCCGACTGATGCAGCACAAGAATGTTGTCTTAAATAACTATATTCATGAAAAATGCTTTTTAACCTTGAAAAACTTGTCACGTTTGTGTGATGATAAGCGTAACTGTGATCCATCATAGTTGTGATATTTGGTTTCTTGAATAAATCTTTTTGATAGTTTTCTACTTTGCAGAATATATTCCTTTGTATTTGTATCCCGTTCTTAATACAACAAACAAGTCAACACCATTTCGATATTTGAGGCTTACAAACTTAGGTGTCATTGGTGATCCCGTGAAGGAAATATGTCTGGAAATACATTAGACATATTACCTTCATGAGGGCACCAAAGACTCAAATATTCAAAAAGTGTTGACTTGATTGTTGTATTAAGAAAGGGGGACAAATACAAAGGAATTTTTGCTGCAACGTAGAAGACTATTAGAAGCATCTATTCAAGGAAAACCAACTATCACAACTATGATAGATCATAATTACAACTATCATCACACAAAAGTCTATCCAGATCTCGAGTACTCATCTGATTCAGAAGTTTATATATCGTATTCTTTTTTTAGAGAAGATGTTCTTACAAGTTTTTGAAGGTGAAAAAGTATTTTTACATGAATAATATGGACTGGGATATTTATCTAAGACAACATTCTTATGTTGTATGCACCGGCTAGCTCTTCAATGAACCTAAGGCAACAAGCATGTAATATTCATTTCTTACTATGTATGGACTTCAAAGAATACCATGGAAGGATTGTCTTTATAACTTGATATTTGTGAACTCTAAGGAAAAGACAACCCAAGTATAAATTTTTTTTACAAGTAATAGATAAGGTTATAAATCCAAGTATAGAGCCTTCATATGTAAATCAAATTTCAATTCTCTTTTGAAGGTTCATCAATCAAATACAAATTGGCAGTGTCTCATCAGCGGCACGTCACTCAACTAGATGTATCCAATTCATTTCTTCATGGAAAATTAGATGAGATTGTATACATGTCTCAACCTCCTGGGTTTATTGATCCTCTCATCCAGATCATGTTTGTTTACTTAATTGATCACTCTATGGCCTCAAACAAGTTCCATGTATGTGGAATAAATGTTTAATTGATGTCTTCTTTCTCTAGGTTTTGTGGTATCTAAAACTGATTGTTCTCTGTTCTATATGCCGAACGCCGATGTTAAGTTGTTCTGTTTAGTTTAGTTGATGACATTCTAGTTATGGGGTCTAATTCTGGTCATATTGCATCTCTTATAACCAAATTGGAAACTAATTTGCTGTTAGAGACTTGGGAAATTGTCTTATTTCTTGGCCATTCACGCCAATTGGAAACCTGGTGGTTGCATTTATCGCAAGGTAAGTATGTCACGGACATCCTTAATCGTGTTCAAATGAACTCGTGTAGTCCCGTCTCCACACCAGCTTCATCCTCATCCAAGCTCTCCAATACTGGTGGTTGTCCATTCCTTGATCAAACTCTATATCGAAGTACTGTTGGAGCTCTACAATACTTGACATTTACTAGACCCAACATAACGTATGCGGTAAACAAAGTATCACATTTATGCATTGTCCTATGGATTCTCATTGGCTTGCCGTCAAATGTATACTTCGTTATGTCAAAGCTACAGCTTCTCATGGCTTATTTTTTTCTCGAGGCTCATCCAACTTACTTCATGGTTACAGTGATTCGGATTGGGGAGGTGATGTTGATGATCGCAAGTCTACTACTGGACTCACTATTTTTCTTGGCTCCCATTTGATTTTTTGGTCTTCTCGAAAGCAAAGAGTTGTATCACGGTCGAGCACAGAGGTAGAATATCGTGCATTAGCTGCTGATACCTCTGAAATGACGTGGGTCGAACATTTTCTTCGAGAGATTGGGTGCTTCACCACCTCTATTCCCATTCTTTGGTGTGATAATCTTAGTGCTACCTACTTAACTGCTATCTCATCTTTCATTCGCGTACAAAACACATGAAAATATATTTCATTTTGTCCGTGACAAGGTTCATGCAAAGACCTTATTAGTCAGATATGTGAGTACACATGATCAAGTCGTCGATGCTCTTACCAAGACTTTGTCCAAGGTATGCTTTCTGGATTTGAGGAGCAAATTGTCAGTTGTTCCACTCCCTGCTCAACTTGAGGGAGAGTGTAAGATAACGTCACGTAGGAGTTTAACTGAAAGTCTTTGTGCAATTGTTTTTAGATTAGGAGTCCTTAACTATGACAACCTTGGAGTCCTACTCTCCAAGAAACTCATGTATATGTATATATATGTCATGCCCGGAGTCTACACTCTAGACATGGCCGGCACCCAACGACCATTGCTAGCCTTGAGCAAACCCTTGGCCTAGCTTTTTTAACTCAGCGGAAGACTTAAGTTAACTCAATCATAAAGCTGGATCATTCTCATCAGAAAATACTTTAAATAATTATCTTGGCCGAAATGGCACTTGAGTCTCAAAGTTGAAACATCTGACATGTAAACTAAAAGAGACTAAATCTGAATTTTCTGTGTATCTGTCTATAAAGCCTCTAATACTACTAAGATGAATGTTAGGACAGACCCCCACAACATTCTAAACTAGAAAGACTGGAAAGCATAAAAATGATCCTCCGGAATGCAAGGAGGCTCACCATTGACTCTGGAGCTCAAACTGGATCAACAGAGCACTGCGTGTTGATCCTGGTTACCTGTGTCTGCATCATAAGTCCAACTGACATCAGTACATTGAATGTACCAGTATGCGAGTTGGAATACTAAACAACAACTACTAAGCTTGAAAGGAGTAAGAGGTCTACGAATCTATTCTAATTATCGACGAATTCCGCGAATTTTAGGTGGAATGGGGATTGTAATTCTTTCTACTTCTCGAGGTATAATGACAGACCGAGAGGCTCGACTAGAAGGAATAGGTGGAGAAATTTTGTGTTATATCTGGTAATCCTTTATAATATGCAAATTGGATTCGATACTTCCTATTTGCGAAAAAGGGGGGGGGGGGAGAGTTGAACTTACCTTGGCTCTGCTCAACTCATGAAATGATAACTCAATATAAAGAAGTAAGGACACATGTGATATAAAGAAAGCTTGTAAAACTGTGTAAACACTTAGCTCATTAAAGATAAAACAATAATAAACTCAACTTTACTTATATATGAAACTAATATAATTTATGTGGGAGATTCTCTAACTGACAATCATTACTATGAGCCTGAGCGAAGGTAGAACGTATTACCTCACGTTGAAAGAGGACCTCTCTATACCTTGCCATCAGTAAAGAGCCTAAACTACTGAGTGGATCCACTAGTCTATGCTAAAAAGCACTAAGGAATCATCTAAAAAGTATGATTTATCTGTCCATGTTGGCTACATGGTTTATGGAAACTTGAGTTAATATGAACTCGTGTCACCATATGGGTTCTCAATATTACTCCCAAAATACTCAGCTCATATGTTTTTAAAACAACTTCTCTAGTTTGAGATAATTGCTTAAATTTAGCTTCAATAGCTTTCTTGGAAATCATAGTTTCCTTTTTCTTTTACTAAAACTAGCCATAGGCGCCGTCGAAGTCTAGCTTCCTCTCTTTCTCAAAAATTTGAAAACATTTTGTTTAAACTCTTAGGGACTACTTAATTCCTTTATAACTCTTGAGAAGTGAACTCAATTTGTTACTCTTTGCTTAGCTTGAAACTGCACTCTTAGGAAATACTTAGTTCCCTTATAACTTTTGATAACTCAACCATTTACTCTTTGGTCAACTCATTTCTTAAACCTTAAAACAAAGTTAAAATATTTTTTTAAGACTCGTGAATGCTTTAGAAACTTACTATGACTTGCTTCTTGATTTTAGACTTGACTCTAAACTTATTTGACTTTGATTTTAACTTCCCTTGAATTGGATTATGGGTTCAAGGATAATGATCTCATGTTTATGGATGATTTCATGACGTTTAGATGTATTTAGAGTGTTGGAATCAACTCGGAATGATAGGTATATCACTTAGGAACTAGGACAAAAAGATGGGGGAGGAATGGGATCTCCAGGTGACCCTGACGCTCTGAGAGGCGTGGGGCGCCAAAGCCTGATGGACAAACACTGTCCTCGGGCGCTCTGGCTGGCGCGGTGCGCCAAAGCCTGACGGACAGAGTCTGTCCTGAGGGGCTCTGGTAGGCGCAGCGCCCCAGGGCTTGTCATACGGGTTTTCGGAATTTTCTTCTCCAATTTTCAACTCTATACATCCCAAACTTCCATGGATCATCCCCCAACCACTTAGAATCACTAATATACTCAATATCCAATAGTTTAGACTAATAAAATAGCCCGGAAACACGAATCCAATCAACTAGAACATGCTACAACCCATTAAATCAAGAATTCGATAATTGTTCATCAAAATATCAATGTTCATCATCCAATCTTCTATAATTTGATGAATTGAATCAATTTGGTGTGTGTGTAGAAGAACCCAACACAGAACTATCTCACTACCTTAAAGGGATCACCCCCGACGAAATCTACGCAACGATTCTTGACTTTCTTGAAGAATTCTGGATCTTCCTCTTCTCTCCTCTTTTTCTCCAAGCCCTAAGTGTTCTAAACTTTGCTAAAACTAAATAGGGACATAGTTTTACTCCTACTAAGCGCTTAAATCTAATAAGGAAATAGTAGGGTGAAAAGGCTACTTTACCCTTACTAAAATCTGGATTAGACTTTCCTCAGTCCAAGAGCCTAACTTCCGAAAGACATATCTCCCTCATACGATATCGAAAATGAGCAAATTTGGCAGTGTTGAAAAGATATTCCCAAAGGCTTTACAACCATATAAAGAAATCACCCTAACTTCCCCTAACCTGGAAGTTATTGCCGTTTAAAAATGAACAAAAACTCACATTTAAAATTTAGGAAATTTTTCATATTTTCTTATGATTTTTCTTGATTTCTTAGCTTATTCTTAGTTCTTTCAAGTTACGAGATGTCACAATATATTAATCATTCAGTTAATGAATAGTAGAGAGATTGAGACGCATCTTTTACAAAATTCACTATTTCAACTTGTGATAGAATCTGTCAATGATATAATGATAACAAAATTTATTCTTCTGTTCCTTTTTTGATATTTTGTTCCCAAGTTATTAAATAGGTCATAATTAATTTGTAAAAAAAAGGCTATGCCCTATGGTTAAATTGTTTTGTTGGTTCTCAAAAGTAAAGTTTTGGTTAATATGCTATGAGGCATGAATAGTAGTTTTCTAGTGATTTGATTCATTTGAAAGAAGCTTGCATGAACGGAGTGAAACACAACTTATTTCTGAGGCTGGTTCCATGGAACAATTGTCATATGATGATATATATGGATAAATATGGCAGAAGGTGTGAAGAAAGGTAAAATTTACACTACAAGAAAAACAGTGGTTTCTGCGTACCTAACGGGTTTCTTCTGCCTGCGCGTTGTGGGTTCAAAACTTGTTGTGGACACTTTGTTTTTAGAATTAGTTTTTCTAATTTAAAGATTATAAAATATAGAAAAATAGTTAGTTTTTAAAACTTAAAATTATAAAATATAGAAAACTAGTGTTTGTGTCCTAATCTAAATGAAAAACTTTTCAGCCAAATTTATTTTCAACCGTTAGGGTTCTAACTTTTATTTTTGATTTGGTTGCTACTGTCCGAGCTTTGCCCTCCGGTATGTACTATTGTCTCATTTTTATTCTTATTTCTTTGTTTTTACCCTATATAATTATCTATTCAAAGTTAATTTTAAATCTTTTATTCTAGCGTTATTCCACATATTGATAATTGATCATATTAAAATAATTGTTGTTTGTTTTTCCAAATCTTAACTTTTGAAGAAAATAACGGTTCTAGGAGATAATGAAACTAACAAAATATATGTTTTAGGTGTCAAAATGTTAATGGTGAATTTAATAAGTTTAATCTTACTTAGAACAATATTAAAGATTATAGTTAAAATGTTCAAATATATTAATAATTATTCACATTTTACAAACAATATTTTGGAAATTTAAATTAAATTACTCAATTCTTCATATTATTAAATTAAGTTTTACAATAATAATATCCAAGATAATGTTTTCAAACATGACTAACATCTCATTAATATAATTTGTTTTTGTGATTTTTAAAATTCAAATCGTCGATTTTTTAGTGAATTAAATACTTGCATATTTATTTATTAATTTGACCGTTCTTACTTTAGGTTAAGATCATTGTTCTTTTTACAAAATTTAGAACTCACATATCTGAAATCCTGGTTTTGCCTCTGACTATTGTAGGATAAATTTGAAAGTGTTGACATCAAATATCATTGTAATCATATCTTGGATGGATGAATGTGCTGTGGAAAAAATTCGGAGGATACATCCATACTATGTTTGTGAAGAGCAAGTCAATAGTTTAGGTTCTTATGAATATTCAAAAGGGAGTAGAAAAGAAAGAAGAATGACAGTTGCTAGTTAAGGAACATTTTTGTTCTTAAAGTTTTGAGGTCATACTAGAAAATAATAGGGATAATGCACAGGTACCCCCTCAACCTATGCCTGAAATCTCAGAGACACACTTATACTATACTAAGGTCCTATTACCCCCTGAACTTATTTTATAAATAATTTTCTACCCCTTTTCGTCATACGTGACACTATCTTGTGGGCCCATCGTATGTTTATATTTCTTTTCAAACTAGTGCCACATAGGTCGAAAAGGGGTAGAAAATTATTTATAAAATAAGTTCAGGGGGTAATAGGACCTCAGTATAGTATAAGTGTGTCTCTGAGATTTCAGGCATAGGTTGAGGGGGTACTTATGCATTTTCCCAAAATAATATGAAAGTTTTTATTTGCATAATTGCACTTCAATTCTGATTTGCTGAAATTTCAAATATTTTGCACCCCCTCCCTTGGAATCTCCTTATTTCTCCTTAAGTTAGAAGGAGATAGTACAGTTTCATTTTTGGCAGGGACATTCACAAATTTATAAATGGTAGTTTTCTAGTGTGTTTGGAGCTTGTTTAATGCAGGGACATTCACAAATAAACTTCTTTCCTCTATTGCACATCTTCTTCTTGCTCTTCTTTTACACTTCTCTACACAACTGTGCGTAACTAGACATCTTTTATATTTTATTTTTTATTTTCCTGTTTTGAAATAGCTGACAAGTAAATGAATACAACCCCAACTTGATGAGTGATGGCTATAGTATTTTGTCTTCTACTTGTAGAACGTTTCAATTCAAATATGTATACATCTCAGCCTTGAAGGTTCTTCTAAGAATCAGAGTCTGATGTACTCGTCTATCATGCATCTACTAACTATAACCATTTCTCTTGCTTGAAACACTATATATATTGTAGAAAATGATCCTCAAGGTGTTATCTCCAACCATTTAGGACCCCAAAATTGAAAAACATGATTCAACTGTCATCCTGTTTGTGTAGCACTGCAGCTGGGCAGAATAAGGCTTTGTTGGTGTGAACTACTTTGCTCGATTGTCTTCTTTTGAAGGCTATTTTTATCCTCCACTTTTATTATTAAATGATTTCAGTAACAGTAGAATTGTAACAATCTATTGGAGAGTTCCACATAACTCTGGAAGCTTGACTCATAACATCATGCCCTATAATTCTATATGTTGCTTGAACATATAATCCATGACTTATTATAGCACGATCTCGATATGAAGATTTTATAATCACATATCTTTGAGAGAATGTTTATACATGCACTCAGATTATGAGTTACTTCAGCAATGCCCACTTCTCAAATAGGAGGGGACATGATAAACAATAGATCCTTTAGTGGCCTTTAAGATATACTACATCAGTGTCTGATTATTAAAACATTTTTTATGCATGCGCATATACTATCCTTCATTGAAAAAGAAAGCTTTTCCAAGCTTGGATAAGATCAAAAGAACTAATCGCTTTCTCAACTTCTTCTTGCTCAAATTTGATTTTCTGCATAGCTGTGCAGCTTCTATGTTTATGCTTTTCATTGTTTAGTCCATTTGTTTCTATTTTCTGACAAGTTCTGTTTAGTTCATGTTTTCTTCAAAATATTTTTTAAATTCTTTGGCATCTCAACCTTTTCTAGTTATTTTTTCTTATATTCTTGCAGCTTTGTTGATGTTTTTGGATAACACTTGAAGAAAGTTAGACTCCACTTGAGGTGAACAGTTTAATTTGTTCTTGTGTGAAAGTTAGCTATGTTTTTTGGTGAGCAAATAATCTCTTTCCCACTAGAAAAATCACATTAAGCACAAGGTTGCTGCAAGCTTTGGTAAACTGTCCCAAGCATTGCAGATAGACTTATTTGCATAATAGTTTATATATGACTAAAGGATAAAATATAAAAGCTAGTATGTAGACACTTCAATCTTCACTTAGATGTCTCTATATAATTTCGTCTGCATGTTATCTTGGAACAACACTTCATGTGTAATGAATTTGATCAACTGTTGGAAATAGCCTCATTTTTCTCTCTAACCAAATGTAATATACTCCAATAGCTAACCACATTCTATAAATATTCACAACAGCTGAATGAGCTCTTGCATTTACCACAACCAAGTAAATTTCCTTAGTCCATTATTTTACAACTATGCTCAGTCTTGTCAAGTTGAGTATTTCCCCAAATTACAGTAGACTATTTGAAATAAACTGGTAGGTGATCAAGTGTTTCACAATGGTTTGACTGAAGAAAGTTTGACATATCTTCGATATCAGTCCACTTTAATTTGTAATCTTGCCTTTAGTATGTAGTCTTCCTTGTAGACCCAAGATTAAAATTAATATCCATCTATGAAAACCATAATATTCACACAAGCCTTCTCCAAGAGCATTTGGGGTAGACACCTCTAATCTGTAGATGCATCTTATGTGTAGAGAAACTACCCAATTGCATAATATCATGTTCCTGTAGGCCTATTTGTTTCACATACTTTGCAGCCTTAATGATCTTTATACAAGTTGATATGCTTTTGTTGATATATATTATTATACCAATTATTATTTAACGTCATCTCAAATTTTGTACTTGCAGAATTTAAAGAGTTACAATTCAAGATGAAGCTAAAGAAGATGCACAAGCTCATTATTGTTTGGCTTGAATGTTATGGAATGCTTGATATTATAGTCTAACTCAAATCTTAGCTATGTTTTTTCTTAAGCAAATGTCAAAACTAACATATGAGATATTAATTAATTTATTGCAATTAATCTCTTTCTATCTCTCTATCTTTTTGTATTGATATTTTCAGTAGCAATTCTATATTTGTAGATGAATTCTATTTTTTTTTTGATATCGAGCTCTAGAACCATTGGTGGTTAATTAGAGATCAGAATTATTGCTCATCTCTAAAGGTAAATCTAGGACTAGAAATATTGTTCCTCTCTTAGGAAACCTAAGACAAGAAATATTGCTCGGCCCTAAAAGATATTTAAGACCAGACCATTCTCGTCGCCAAAGAGTACAAGAACGAGGTTGTTTCTAGTCGCTAAAGAAGATAAACGACAAGAAAGTAAAGCTTTTGCAAAATATAAATCGTCTATCTGAGACCACAAATGTCTTCTTTAAAATCATGTGATGATCTATGTTTTTCCCGGTCCCAAACGACATTTAACGACAAGCTAATGAAAATTGTTGCAGTAAACCTTTAGCGAAGAAGGCTTTTAGGACGGGTGGCGACCAGCCTTTTCCCATTGCAATAGCTTATTTAGGACTAGATTCGGACATTTAGGGAAAAGATTTCCCTTCCTTAGAGGTTGTTTTTCTTGTAGTGTTACAGACTTGTAGTACAACCTTCCTCAACTCATTCATTGCCATTGTTGTTTAATGCTTCTGATTCTCACTCTTCGGAAGAAATTTATTTAGTATGTTTGAACATTTTCTATGAGATTTAGACTTGTTTTTAACTATTTACTACCGTTTTCAATAACATTTGAACACTTATTAGACTTACTTCACGTGATGCTTGAACTTCTAAACTTAGTTATATTGAATATAAATTTTGAATGATTAGGAATGTATTTGATGTTTGATTTTATTGTTCAATTTTTACGAATGGATGGTAGTATAATTTAACAGGTGGTGTATCAAATAAACATTTTTTCCTATATAAAAATGCAATTTTTTTACCACAGTAATCAGCAAAATGACCTAACTTCTTCAAAAAATTAATATTGCCTACTACATCAATCGGAGAGTACCTAATTAGTTATTTAATACATTATTTATTCTGACAACATTACTAGAAAAAATACTTAAATCATTATAAATAAGTTATATATGCCGACTACTGTACTCGGAAGATATATTAATTATATATTTAATTACTTAAACACTACGACAACTGTAGTTAGGTTTTTTTGAATTAATAAACTATTATTTTAATATCTTTTGGACTACTGTAGTCGGCCATTTAGATAGTTTAATGGTCAGGACTAGTTTTATATCTTTCGACTACGGTAATCGGCAAAGTCTGAATACTATAGTTGGTAAATATTTTACGACGTTCAATATGCTGACTACCCAAAAATACTCGGAAAGTCATTGAAAAACTCCATTTTCCGACTACATTTTGACTATATTTGCGGTCGGCAAACGACGAATTTCTAGTAGTTCGATAAAGCATAAAAGTTATTTGAACATAATAGGTCATTTGAGACATTACTAGTATCTTGTCTCTTCTCACTGTCATGAAAATTTTCAGTCACACCCTTTTCACTACATTGAGAATTATTTTGACTAGTCAGGGAAAGGCTTCGACTACTAGTTGAATTTTTGTGTGCAACCAGTGTCCAATTTCAGTTACATTCTTGGTTCCAACTTGCAAAACATGCTGCCAAGAATTTTCAGCATCTTCAACATCAGATGTAACCATTAGATTTTGTCCTGACTCCATTAATTTTTGGCCTGAACCAACTCACAGCGCATCAACCCCAACTCCTGACATTTTCTCTCTATATTCAGTAGTTGTTTGGACACAAATATTAGTTGTAACAACATCAATTGAGTGTGTACGATTTTGTTCAGAAGTGGCAAAAACCAATTATTGATCAACCTTTGTTTTTTCATTTAATATTTCTCTCGCATCACCTTGATACTTTTCACTATTGATAGTACCTTTTGAAGCAACTTCAATTGTATCATCAATTATTTTGTTATTTTAATTTATTTTTTAGATCAAACGACAATTATCTTTATCATGATCTTGGTGCTTACAATAATTGCAATAAAAAGGTAGATTATTGTATACAATCTCCTGAAATCTCATTCAACTTACCAAATTTTCCATCCACAAACTGCAATCGTATACGATTTGGAAGTTTTTCCATTAGATCAAGTATAACCTTTATCCTAGCTGTGTTGGGTCTTGGCTTGATTTGAGTAGCTTTATCTATAGCTATTGGCTTTACAACTGTCGATGCTATAGACAACAAAGACTTCTTTGCAAGCAAATCTGGAGAGATAAGTTCGATAAGAAAAAATCAAAATCATAGCTAACGTCGTTTTCTCCTTAGGATTATATTGAATGGACCATGGAAAAACCTTACGTTGGTTCTCCTGTCCATGGAAAAACTCTCTACAATGGAAAACTTTGAGTTTTTTGTAGTCACCATCCACCTCTCTCGATACATATAGCACAAACCTAAACATATCGATTTTTCTTTTCAAATCTAGCTTATGAGATTATATTAGATATGCAATTATTGTTGGATTATCTTCGCATATAAATGTGAGAATTCAAAGGAAAGGTTTGGTAGTTTCAACCAGTCATTAGTTTATAATATTATCATCTTTGCATTATTCTTCAAATGTAATGATATATTAGTATTTTATATAGTTAATTCACAAATCACACGAATCATAAATTATTTTTGTGAAATGGCACAAATAATATCATTATATAATTATCCATTAAATGTTGATAAAGAAGAAGAGTGATTCTAGCATTTAAAGGTGTAATCTAGTGATAAATCAAATGAATTAAATCACAACGGTTTAGTAAAATAAAATAAAAATATACTCCACCTCATCTAACTCTCTGCTCTAACTTATTTTTATTTTATTTTATATATTTCTTATTTTGTTTTAAATATGTAAATATATTTTTAGAATTATTTTCCTACTTACATATAGATCATATAAAAGAAATAAAAATGTTATTTGAAAAAGTTTTGTTGCAAGTAAAAAATACTTTTCTAAAAACACACAACATGTGTACACTATTTCTTGTTTTTCAGCAAATAACCCATCCTCGACTAAATCACCTGTCCTTGACTACTTTTTTTCTTTCTACTCTGTTCTAGGTCTTTGATGTGTACACTATTTCTTGTTTTCAACAAATAACACGTCCTCGACTAAATCACTTGTCGTTGACTACTTTTTTTCTTTCTACTCTTTTCTAGCCATTTCTCCATTCTCATTCTTCCATGTCCCAGTAATCTTCACTTTGTTGGAATTATGACCCCCAAATTTGCCTAAAGAACATGTATATTCTATACGTTCATTTGCAGATTACAACAGTTACATTTTGTAAATCAAATAAAATAATGACACAATATTTTATAGCGAAAAACCCCAACTCATAAAGGGTAAAAACCACGACCTACACCTCTGTAGGAGTTAACTCCACTTCATTAAACTCTAAGCCTCAAGAAAAGATTACAAACCTATGTAACCTAAGGAATCATACACACTAATTCCTAGCTAAGAAATTATAAATTCTAATTTAGCTACCCAAGACAAAAAAAAACAAGCTTTAAGTCTTCTACCTTCTGTCAAGTTTCTCAAACTTGTTAGACGAATCCAACACACACACTTGATTGTAATCAAAACTTTTTATTACAATCTTACAACTTTTTCCTCACAAACTCGCAACACTCCCCAATAAATCTCAAAACTCTCTTAAACTCTTAATCGTATTTTGATCTTCTCTCCATGTAAGTGCGCAAACTTCTTCAATGAACTATTGCAATATTTATAAACTTTGAAACTCTTCTAAGTCTTTTTCAACACAACTTAGTCTTCAATGCTTTCAAAAATCTTCTTCAAACCGAATTTGACTCAAACTCTTTCTCACGTTAGGACTCCTCCTTGCATTCTGCTTTGAAAGGAAAAACTTCCACGTAATTTACCTTAACTGAATAGTGAAACTTTATTAATCACTAACTCCTTCTTATACTTGGTTTTGACTTCCTCTTCTACTTCGAATTTGCAAGTTCACGTGGCAAGCTTTTCTACTTCTTTCAGGCTTTTGTCTCCTTCTTTACTTCAGCTTCATAGTTTGTCTAGTTTTCCTATTTGATTAAGAAAACTATCTTGCCTGTGTACTCCTTTATAGAAGGAAACTTTCTGTACTGGTTGCTTGTAACTTCTAATTCGCGTAATTGACGTTTTCCTTATCCCAGTCAAATTCGGTCTGAAAATTACATGTTGGTGCAACCGGTTCCTTTCATATGTTCCTCTATTTGTCAATTAACAAAATATTTCTCGTTCTAACACACTCAAAATCAGAGGGGGTGAGGAAGTATTTGGAAAGGAGTAATTCTTTAGACGTGGTGTGTAACTTTAATTATCACTCTAACTTTCGAAATTTTTTCTCCAATTTTTGCTGCAATTTTCGGGCATATATATGTTGGTTAATTGTTTTGATTTGCATTCAATTTTTGCTTTTACCCTTTTTCGATATTTAAAACTATTGATTAAGAATTATATATAGACATGTGGATGATTTTCAATGTTTTGGTCTTTGATTGGGTTTGTGAATTGTTGAGACCAAAGGGGTAAAAAGAAGATAGTTGATTTTTTTTTCCTTTTTTTTTGTGAAACTCGTTCTCGATTTCTGATGTTGAAGTGGAATGATTTAAATTTCTAAAATCAATTTTTTTTTGTTTTTTATTTTTTTGTTTAATGTGTGAATACATGTAAATCAATCTGCTACAACTAAAATCAAATAAGGGGGTAACTCTAAGAAGATGATATACCTAAAACATTAATTTTATTACTTTATTTGTCATATCATATTAAGACAATTCTAAATCTTGTACCGAGTCTTTTTGTTAGGTGAATATATGAGTTCATTTTTTCATTCTCATTTCATAAAATGATTGAAGAGCTCAATTTCTTAATGGGTAAATTAAGAAGAGTAGAAGGAGATTATTAGAGAGTTCAATTTATTTAGCCTTTCTGTTGAAGTAGCGTCAATGTATGTTATAGTGATGATACCTGTTGACACCCAATTTCGAACCTCCACGATTCGACTAATTTTTAAGCTTATTAAATATTGAACAATTGGAAATAATTGTTTTTGAAAATCAAAAATACTTTGAAGATTATCTTCCAAACACTTTTGCCATTTTTACATATGGATTATATATCTTTATACTTAAAATATATAGATTTATATAATTTTTCAATTTGAATAAATAGTTAGAAAATCATTTTACCAAAAATAGAGTTTCAAGTAAGTAAGCAACTTATTTTCTTTAAAACTGGCAATTCAATTAAGATCTTTCCTTTTGAAATAATTATTTTTATGTTGTTAAAGTTAAGAAGCTCGAGTAATTAGTTGACTTTATAATCCATCTCATTTCCCTTTGAAACTCTCTTTAAGGGACTTTATTTAGTCCATATTTGGACCATCAGATAATCTAACCCAAAATTTTGGCCCAAATTCATTAAACCCATTTGACATTAAGAGACCCAAGACCCAATTCGGGATTTGAAAATTTCCAGAGTCCCACATCATTTTCCCCTTTATTTCAACCAGAGTTTGTCCTATATAAACCCCCTTACTCTTATTGTTCAGGGGAGGAGTTTTTGGAGGCGAGAAAAAGAACACCCTGCATAGTTTTTGGGAGTTCTTATTTTCGTTGCTAAAATTTTGTTGATTCGCAACTATTTTGAGTCGAAGTGGTGTTGGAATTCCTCACGTCCAGGCTCGAGTTTCCGTCGCTGCACAGAACCAGGTAACACTCGTATTCCTTCCTCATTTGATATGAAGTGTTGGGTTTAGTTTTTTTTAGCGATTATGAAGACATATTTTAGTTAACTAAAGAAAGGTGTTTAGACTTAACTTCGTTGTTTAGCACTCTTTGTTAGTTTTAGATCTTGTCTCTTGTTTTGATCTCAATGCTCAATAATGAGGTTTATTTTAGCTTAACATTTTGTGAATTAGGTGGTGTTTAACTAATTACATCAAGTTGTGTTGTTTACTCTTTTCACTCGTTTTTTCGTTTTAAAGATTGTTGTCGATTTTGTGTTTAAATTTGTTTGGAATCCTAGATAGTATCCAAATTTAAGTACCTTATTAAAATTGTGATATGGACTGCTATCTCTTCGTTGATTGTAACTTGATTTAATTATCTTGTACTTCTTGTTTTACTGGAGACATTTTCCTGTGTGTCTTCCTTTAAATTGTGCAACTGTGAAATATTTTCCTTGTGTGTCTTCCTTTAATTCTTGCAAGCTGTGAAATTTGATTGATTGACAAATATTCACTTTCCTTTCTTGAATAGATTTGCTCATGATTCACTTGATTCCTGCAATCATCTAATGTATTGAGAGCCTGTGCTTTGGTGATGTATCTCGTTCCTTTCCTGCATCAAGTGACTAGTCAGTATATGCATTTGTCATTATTAAAACATTCAATTATGAGGTTAACACAATGTTGTGTGCACCTCCTTATGAGATTTGGTATATGAGCTATTACATTGTCTTTTCCTATTTTTTATGGCTTTTCTTAGTTATGACGTCTCAATTTTCGCTTTGTTTTTTGGGTCTTTCTACTACTGTGTTGATTTTGCTGACTAATTGTTTTTGCTTTTTACACTTTGCATTGTGTTGTTTTTGCTTATTAAAATCATTTATCAACATTTGTTGAATTTCTCATAACTAACACCCTAGGACTCCACAAGATGAAAAGGAAAAAAACCTAGGACTGTACAGGACATTTTCAATTTTAATCATTTGAGTTCCTTAGTAAACCTGATTGATACATCGTTAAGATGTTTCCTTAATAGCTAGCCGTAAAATGTATAAATGATTCCTTATATTCATAGCTTTTAATGGTGTAGTGTGAAGCAAGGGTAATCAATAATCACTGAAGAAATGTGTGTTTGAATAGATATAAGAAATATTGGAATTGCTGGAGTGGTACCTTAGCAATCATGTGCATCTGAGAGACAAATAAACTCTAGAATAATAAGGGAGCTAATTCCTCAGAAAGTTCCCTCTTCTCTCTTCTGGAAAAAAGGAAAGCAACGTCAAATAACTTATTGCCTTTGTTTTCCTTTTCCAGAAGAGGGAACTTTTCCAGGATTTGACCCCCTCATTGTGGCACTCATTTAATACTATCACTTCATGTCTACCGGTATTTTGAAAAGTATTCTATTACAATTGTAGATTTTATTCCTCTCTCAAATGCAAATCAATGTTTTTAGAATCTATTTACAAGGGGGCTATGAGAAGGTATTCCATTCCTCTCACTCTTTATTCTCATACTATGAATTAAAGACAAATTTGATAAACACGTTTATTGTACACTAATATGCAGGAGAAATTTTTTCTGAAAGCCCCCACCCATTTATACGTGGTATTGCAGGAATCAAAACGCTTTAATGCCATTAGTCTAAAGGATCTCTCTCAATGCTTTCTTTTCACATTAACTTTCCAAGCTTCTTCTCGAATTGTTCCTGCAGTTTTCAGGTATACGTTGGTTAATTATTATGATTTTGCATTCAATTTTCTTCTACCCTTATGGGTTTGAAACGATATCTATTTTGCGTTTATTTTTTGAGGTATTTAAAGCTTTTGGTTAAGGTTTATATAGTGTGGATGATAGTCAAAATTTTGATATTTGATTGGGTTTGTGAATTGCAGTGACCAAACGGGTCAATGAAGATAGTTGATTTTTTCCCTTTCTTTGTGAAACTCGATTCTAGGTTTCCGATGTTAAAATGGATTGACTTAAATTTTAAAAATCAATATTTTCTTTTATTTTTTAGTCTTGTGTGTGAATATGCAGATCAATCTGCTAACTCACCATTGAAATCAAATAAGGGGGTAGTACTAAGAAGATGATATACCTAAAATATTAATTTATTACTTTGTTGGCATATCATGTTAACGCAATTCTGAATCTTGTACGGAGAGAATCTTTTATTTGGGTTGATATATGAGTTCATTTTGTCATTTTCATTTCATTATATTTGTTCTTGCTGGTGATTTTGATTTTTGTTCTTTTACTCTTAAAATTATTGAAGTGCTAGATTTCTTAATGGGTACATTAAAAATAGTAGTATGACAATAGAAGAATATGTAGAAGGAGGCTATTAGAGAGTTCAATTTTGTTTAGGCCTTCTGTTGAATTGTCATCAATATATGTTACAGTGATGATACCAACATTTGGCACATAAGGAAGAAACCTATAAAATTGACTCGCTAATAAGGGACATTCTGGCAGTAAGAAGAAAACTTAAATTAAAATTCTATTATATGAGATTGAAAGGAACATAAAATTAAAGTTTGTGTCTTTTTAACAAATATTCTTGCAGTCTTTACCTCTTGTAATTCTTTCATGCATTCTTATATGTTTTAATATGTTGTTAATTCGGACTATAAATTGTGAGTTAATTCTAAAAGAAGAAACAATCTGACAGGTAACTGCATATTAAATTTACTACTACACAATATTAATTAAAAATCAACTGAATATTTTATACTAGTTAGCTTTTATCTCTCGAATTAGCTAATGATCAAACTTAGTACATTTCATGACACTCAACACTACTATTAAATAAGAGTAAATGTGAGGAAGGCCCTTGGAATGTTTCACATCTTTTCCTAATATTCACCTCTAAATAAATGTTGTTTGCTTTGCCTACAAAAAAAGGTCATGTCTTTTCAATTTTCTCTTTCCTTTTTCTTACTAGTACTGCATTGTTTTTGTTTTTGCTTTTTACACTTTGCACTGTGTTGTTTAGCAATCACTCCAAAAGAAGTAACGTTGTTGGAGAAGCGCCTAAAAGATTGACAGGCAACAACTATTCGCCTTCTTGCTAACACAAATCGTGTCAAACGCAGTGGAACAATATCTCAAATACATCACGATCTTACTATTTCGGTGTCTTCATCAGCTTCAACGTCAGGTTAGGACATCAATACATTTCTATGATTATGCGACTACCTCATTAAATGTTATTCGTTCTTTTTTTTAGGTAAATAAAGGATTTTCATTAATCAAACTATAATGTCATTACATAGGGAGACTAGTCTAAAGTTAACTAACTTAATACTCGCATGCTATCCTCTTTTTTGGTATTTATATAGAAAATTTATTGATCTTATACGACTAGACAATGGGAACTAGATAGCAAGACATAATCTACATGACATTTAGGTTGGGACTTCGGTCCCTGCTAAATACTTATATCGAGATAAAATGTTGGTCTATGCCGGAGTAGAGGCAAAATGTAAAGCACATTCGATAATATGTTGTTTAGATATTACAAGTTTGATTCATGGGATGGTCTTATGCACATACTATAACAATAACGAGGTAAATCTTGGAAAAGTTCCCTCTTCTCAAAAAGTAAAAAGAAAAAAAGGCAATAGGTGTTATTAGGGAAATCTTAATACTATTTAGTTGAACATCAAAATGATACCCAACCCAAAATGCCAAATTAGTTTGTGTGTCACATAAACACAAGTAGGACCACATTGCTGAAGAGGAGTAAAAAACAAAATAGG
This sequence comes from Solanum sitiens, assembly GCA_016801875.1. Lineage (NCBI taxonomy): Eukaryota > Viridiplantae > Streptophyta > Magnoliopsida > Solanales > Solanaceae > Solanum > Solanum sitiens. The sequence continues at coordinate 599,018 of JABWTJ010000141.1, read as the reverse complement.
AGTGCGAAGGCAGACACCAGATGTTCAGTCATTGCTGAAAATGAAGAAATTATAATTATGATTCCCGAGGGAGACGCCAGAGTTCAAAAGTTTCATTTGTTTAGTTTTAACAAGTAGAATACTCATGTTATTTTAGTTAATCAGTTATGCAACCTTAGGTAGAACACTGGATAGAAAGTCAAGAACTAATGTAGTCCGATAGGATTCATCAACACATAGGAGTTGCAAAGAAAGAATTGTGTTTGTAAGCACGCGTGTGTAAGTATTTAACTAGAAGTGGGATGTTAGAAGTAAGATAACATTCATAGTTTATTTACTATACAACAATCATAAATTTTCTACTTGCTAATTATGAATCTATAGCTTCCACATTGATTATTTTTTTTTCTTTTCAAGAATCAAAGCTTCTTCATAATGAAATAGATCAATCATAGATGAGATAACTTGAACCATTCATATTATATTAGGCATATGGAATTGAACCTCTTAACCTCTTTTTTCTCCTACTATTCTCAACAAGCATCTAATAGGTAAAATGATTCAATCGACTGTCGAATTTACCTATTAGATGATTCTTGAGAATAGTAGGAAGAAAAAGAGGTTCAGAGTACCATATTATAATCTGGATGGTTCATCTGGGATCGATCTGTTTCATTATGAATAAACTTTAATTCTTGGAGAGAGAAAATTTAAAACAATCAATATCGAAACTATAGCAATATAATTAGCAAGAAGAAAATGTTATAACTAATGTCTAGTAAATAAACTATGATTGTCATCTTACTTCTACGATCCCACTTCTAGTAAATAGCTTCACACGTGTGCTTACAAAGACAATATTATTTCTTTATTTCTGCTATGTGTTGATGAATCCTAGTTGACAATATATATTAGTTCCTTTATTTTCAACTCCAGTGTTGTACCTAAGGTTGCATAACTGATTAACTAGAGCAGCATTTGTATTGTATTGGACTAATGGGATTTCTTAACTCCAGCATGTCCCTTGGCATGCTTAATTATAATTTCTTCTTGTTGAGCAATGCTTAAACAACTGGTGTCTGTGTTAGTACTCCTATTTTGCTATTGACCCCTCTTTAGCAATGTGCTTATAATATTTGTGTTTATGTGAAACACCAAATATTGGCTGAGTATCATTTTCTTGTTATGCTTAATAGTATTATGATTTTCGTAAAAACACTTATTGCCTTTGTTTTTCTTTTTCATAAGAGGAAACTCATTTTGTACTATCGTTGCATTCTTACAAATATTTTGAGTAGTGTTTCACTATAATTCTAGAGTTTATTCGTCTCTAAAATTCACATGCAATTCTATTCTCTCAAATATTTCTTGAACTTGTATTGTAGACAATTTCTGTCCAACTATTTGAATTTTATTTCACTAGTGTGGAAGTCAGTAGCTGTTTCAATAGGTTTGTAAATTTTAGTAATTTTCACATTTGAATGAGATGGTTTCTATTTACAAAACAATCTAACAGAGATTGTAATGTACTAGCACTTCTTCAGGTATATTAACTTTTTAATTTCCTTGTAGACTTTTTCTTAGTGATTTTTGATTCTGCTTCTATTATTCATTCTTGTTGTAATGAGTTATGGTCAAAAGAAGTACAGATAAATGGATATGTTTGGGGTTGTATTATATGTATCAAGAGAGGATTTTTCTTATACATTACTTGTAGCTAGAAAAAAGAAAATTATACTTGGATTTTCTTTTCTTTGAAATTAATTCATAACTGTCAAGTTATAATGACCGTTCATCCTTGACAGTCAGTGATGTCCATAAAGAGGAAGAAATGAAGATAACACAAGAATCATGTCTTAGATAACTATCCCAGCCCCATACTATACATGAAAATAGCTTTGCAACCTTCGTGAAGACAATATGCCTGAAAATATAGTAGACATATTACCTTCACGAGGGTACCAAAGACACCTAAGCTTTTAAGTCTCAAATATTCAAAAGGTTTTAACTTTCTTGTTGTATTATGAAGGGGGGGACAAATACAAAGGAGTTTTTGCTGCAAAGTAGAAAACTGTCATAAGGATCGATCTATGATGGATCACAATTACAACTATCATCCCAAAAAAGTCTATCCAGATCTCGAGAACACATCATGATTATGAAGTCCAGATATCTTATTCCTTTTTTTGTTAAGAGATGAACTTATAAGTTTTTGAAGGCCACAAAGCATTTTACATGGATAATATGTGATTGGGATAGTTATATACGACAACATTCTTATGTTGCACCGGCCTACTCTTCAATGAACCTAAGGCAACAAACATGTAATCTTCATTTCTTACTCTTTATGGACATTACTTTTAGATCACCAATAAAAAAGAAAAATAGAAACAATATCAAGAATCACTAAGAAAAAGTCCACAAGGAAAATAAGTTAATGTACTTGAAGAAGTGCTAGTGCATTACAAACTCTATTGGATTGGGCAGGAGTCAAGTTTGGCGGCGACAAGACATGGTAGATAGAAATATCTCCTGCGAACGTGAAATTAACAATTACAAACTTATGGAAAGAGTTATTTTGACTGAACCAATAATATATATTGGTTCCAATAAAGCAAACAACCACCTACATATACTAATTTTGAGTTCCATCTTAGTTGGGCCAAGGCGGAAAAAAAGTTAAATTGAGATAAGATTTAAATGGTAGAATAGTTTCTCCTCCTAGTGTGATATTTTCGTTTTATAGGTTTATATGTATTTGCCTTTAATTCTGGTATAGTAAATCAATCTTCCATACATCGCAGCTACTAGTTCCTTCTTTCATTGTCTCTTTATTTCTTTTTTTGGGCACTACACCTTTGTAATTTTTTTCTTATCCCGATGACTGTTCTTTCGCGTTATTTTATCAGGGGATCCAACGACGAGGAGGTGGCTGCAACAATTTCTCCATAACATTAATGGGAATCGGATTGCTCTAGAGGCTGGAGGATTCAATCATATGTTGTGAGCTAAATTCTTACAAATAGTTCTTAAATTAAGATTTCCTATGATATTTTGGAATGCATTTCTGCTCTCTACTCATATTTATTTATGAATTGCATTATGTGAATTATTATGAAAATTATTATTGAATGATTATGAATATTATTGGACCTTAGTAAGCCTTTTTCTTTTTTTAGTTTCCACTTGTTCGATATCCATATCAACCTCGACTGAATTAGAATCGCGTGATTGAAGCCTGCTTGTTATAGATCCTCCTTATCAAACAACAACAAAAGCAACATATCCAGTAAAATTTCACAAGTATTGTTTGGGGAGGGTAAATTGTACATAGGCCTTACCTGTAAAATAAGGCAAATTGTACATAGGCCTTATTTTGACGGTGTTGGAACGATCTTTCCAACACCGTCAAGTTTGCGCGATTTTAACTTTGTATGAGTAAGTTATGCCCGTTTGAAGTTGGGCTATCAAATTAAGAAAATGTCCAATTCGGGATTTTTAAGGGTATTTAAGTCTTTTAGCTATCCTATTATTTTATTCCATTTTTTGGAGTTTAATATTGGTCAAGACTGAAGTTGGTCAGTTTTAGAAAATTAGAATATTCACGCTAGGGCTAAGGAGAAAGAACAAAAGAAAAGAAGAAGGAAAAAAAGGGCAAAATAATCAAGATCAACCAAGAACGTTGGTGTTTTCGCTAAGGAACTTGCTTCAAACAGGTATGTGAGACTCTCATAACGTTGGGATCGTTCTCCCACATGCCAAGCATATTATTTCAGTTTGGATTCGTCCTAAAATCATTAGACTATTGATATCTTTATACCTTTTTCTTGAATTCATGTGTTGTTCTTGAATTGCCTGAGTTAAGAAGTTTATGAATTTGTTGCGTCGTATTATGGGGTCTTTTTGAGTTAGGTTCTTAGGTACAATTGGTGGTTATCTATTTAAGAAAAAGAACTGAGTTTGGGCGAATAAGGGAATAAAAACGAAGAAGAAAATTTCGACGAGCGAAATCTGGACATTGGAGCGCGTCGCGCGACCTGTTCCCAGAATCGGAAATTCTGCTCCGCATTGCAGAGCTTGCACGAGGTATTTTTGCCTCAAAATACGTTTTCGTAAACAAAATTAAATTATGCCTCTGCGTCGCGGACCCACCTTCAAATTCTGATTTTTGGATTTTTCTCATGTTTAGCTATCTAGAATCATTCCTAAACATCATGAGGTCTTCCCAAACACAAATCTAATTCCTTGAATCCATAATTCAATTCAAAGATCAGTTAAGAGTCAATTAAAGAGCAGTTAAGAATCAAAGTTAAGAAAAATCAAGAGTCGAATAAGAGGAGTCATTTCAAGTTTTCATGTCTTTTACAACAATTTTACCTTTGTTTTACGACTTAAGTTTTGAGTTCAGTAAACAGTGAAGTTTGAAGTTATTTCTTCAAAGAAGTATATGGGGACTATGTATTTCCCAAAGAGGTTTAAAAGAATTGTTTTCTAAATTAAACAAGAATGGAAACTGAGATTTCCAAAGAGCCTTCGGGCTAGTTTTCAAAAAAGAGTAATAGCTTTCTAAATGAAGCAAGCAGGGAAATTGAGATTTCCAAGATAGCCTTTGAGCTAAGTTTTTAAGCACTAATCTCAAACCACAGAAGTAAGTATGTTCTAAAAATATAAGAGTCAGTATATTTTGGGAGTAGTATTGAGCACCGATATGGGGGAGAGTTCAGACAACCCACAACCACTATAAACCATGTAGCCATCATGGGTAGAAAAGGGTCATACTTTTTAAATCAACCCTTTTTCCAGTAGACTAGTGGATCCATTAGGCAGTTTAGGTATTATACCTTTGGCTGGGTATAGGATGCGCTGGCAGCATGAGGTAGATTGTTGTATCATCACTATAGCTTTTATGTGATGGTTGTCGGTTAGAGAAACTCCCATAGCAGTTATTGTATTTTCATACACATCAATTGATTGTATTTTTACATACATCTCAGAGTTTCTTGTATCTTTGCATACACACAAAGTTTATAGCATGTTGTAAATAAATTTTCTTTATATTGCATTTGTTTAAATCTGTTTTGTAATGAGATGAGTTTAGTACGTATTGATGAGTTGAAAAGATTCAAGGTAAGTGTTTCTTTCGGAATCTCTTTCTAGCATATGTTGTATCAGCATTCCAACTCGCATACTCGTACATTCAATATATTGATGCTAGTTGACCTACATCATTTTATGATACAAACGCAGGTAACGAGGATCGACATCCAGCGCACCGTTGATCCAGTTGAGCACTCTAGAGTAGGTGAGCCTCCTTGCACTCCGGAGGACATCTTTTATTGCTTTCTAGTTAGTTCAATAGGATGTTGTGGGGGTTTTCCCAACATTCATCTCAGTCAGTTTAGAGGCTTCATGGACAGTTAGTAGTTCAATAGTCTTTACCTTATCATTCTTATGTTAAAGATTTGGGTTGAAATTTTGGCCAAGTTGAATGTTTAAACATTTAAAACATTCCAAGTTAACTAATTATTCAGTTAAGTTAAGTTCTTTGATCATTCTAGGTGTGATTGTTGTCTTCCGCTGAGTTAAATAAGCCAGGCCAAGGGTCCATTCGAGATCAGCAATGGTCATCGAGTGCCAGTCCCACCTAGAGTGTAGGATTGGGGCGTGATATTACCACTATTTTGTGGAGGCAAAGAGGTTATTCTCGAAAGGTCTTTGACGCTCATGTGCAACAAGTTCATGTATTATTAAGAAGAAGAAAACATAACAACTAATAACAGAAGCATTGTAACGTCTACATGAAAGGACTAATAACCACAGCAAGATAATGCGGTAACTCAAACACAATAAATAGATTATAATTGATATTAAAACAGAAAAGAACAAGAAAACAACTTGTACAACGACATACTCTAATAAACCTAAATCCTCAAATAGCAATACAATACTCAACTATCTATAACCTTCTACCCTAATATGTGACATACCTTCCTATCTAAGGCCATGTCCTCAAAAATATGAAGTTGCATCATGTATGTAACATCTCGTAACTTAAATTAACTAAGAATAAGCTAAGAAACCAAGAATAGGGAAATTTGGATAATTTCTAGCTTTCAAAAGTGAGTTTTGGTCATTTGTAAACGGCTATATTTCCAGCTCAGGAGGAGTTAGGATGATTTATTTATATGGATGGAAAGCTATTGGGAAGATCTTTCCAAAAGCACCATGTTTCCAAAATTTCAAGGTCATACGAGGGAGATATGGTTTCCGTAAGTTGGGTTGTTGGACTGAGGAAAGTCCAATTCAGATTTTTAAAGGGTGTTTTGGTCTTTTCCTTACCCAGTTATTTAATTTCTTTTTTGGGTAATAAGTTGAATCTAAGCTGATCCTATTTAGTTTACGCAATTAGAAAACAAGTTAGTGTTTTGAGAGAAGAGAAAAAAAGAGGAGAAAAGAGAAGAAGAAGCAAGAACGCCAAGAATCATTGCGTGGATTTCATCGGGGGTGATCCCTTTAAGGTGTGTGGGATATTTTGTGTTGGATTACTTCACCTACACACCAATTATTTTTAATTCAGTGAATTTATGGATTGATTGCATGTTAGAAGTTATGTTCTTGAAGGAAAGTTTTGATTCTTTTTGTTTGGTTTGTTGGCAGCCATTGTTGATTAGATTCTTGTTCCTTCAAGTTATTTTGAGTCGAATTCAGTGCTTATTGATAGTACTAATGGTCCCAATCGTTTATTGAAAGACTAGGAAGTTTTGGAGAGTTCGGAGATGGAAAACGAGTTGAAAAATTTGTCAGACGTACCTAGGTAAGGGCAGGCGCGGCGCGTCTGCAGTGCGCCAGAAATTAGCCTCAGTCAATCAAGGCCTGGCGCGGCACGCCACCGGTGCGCCAGATTTAGACCTCAGTCAACTGAGGCTGGTGCGGTGCGCCACCAGTACGCCCAACCTGGTGTTTTTCGTCCAATTTTCGTTGTTTAGTCCTTTTAATTCTTTCCAAGGTACATTAACATCTTCCAATGATTCTAACTACTTCACATGATTTCTAAATATCTAGAAATCATCCAAAGAACTCAAATTGAAACCTTGAATCCATAACCCATTCAAGAAAGCTATGATCAAAGTCAAAGAAGTTAAAAGTCAAGATTAAAAGTTAAGAAGCAAGTCAAAGTGAGTTCTTAAAGTTTTCAAAGAGTTTAAAAAATAATTTTAACTTTGATTTAAGGCTCAAGTTACAAGTTAAGTAAAGAGCAAGGTTGAGTTCATTTCTCTAAGGTTATAAGGGGGACTCAGTACTCCCTAAAGGTTGATAAATGTTTCACATTTAAGTAAAAAAAAAAAAACTAAGAAGTTCCATAAGAGTTTTGAACTAAAGAATGGAACACTGATTCCAAAAAGAGCTTTTAAAGTTAAAGGGTTCAGTAAATTATCTCAACCCAAAGGAAGGATGTTTTTTTAAAAGTATGAGATAAATCATGTTTGGGAGTAGTATTGAGCACCGATGTGGGAATGAGAGTTCAGATAACTCAAGTCCCCATGTAAACTATGTAGCCATTATGGGTATTAACGTGTCATACTTTTAAGATGATCACGTAAGTTAGCCAGTGGATCCACTAGGTTGAGGGTGTCCTATGAGACGACAAAGTATAGGACAGTTTTGGCCGTGTGGACGAGACTTTGTATCATCACTTAGGCTCATAGTGATAGTTGTCGGTTAGACAAACTCCCACAGAAACTATATTACTTTCATATATAAGTAAAGTTGAGTTTTTTATTATTTCATCTTTAATGAACTAAGAGTTTACATTGTTTTTACCAGTTTTATATATATATTCCATATGTTCTTATTGATATATATTGAGTTGTCATCTTACGAGTGGAGCAGAGTCAAGGTAAGTTCATCCTTACTCCATTTTAAGATTATTAGTTGTGTTTAGCACTCAACTCGCATACTTGTACATTCCAGTTACTGATGTTAGTTGTCCTGCATCGTTTTATGATGCAGACCCAGGTAACCAGGATCAGCACGCAGCACTTCGTTGATCCAGATTGAGCTCTAGAGTCAGTGGTGAGACTCCTTGCATTCCAGATGACATCCTTTTCATTTGCTTTACTAGTTTAGTTTTAGAGGTTTCGCAGACTTTTAGTAGTTCAGTTTGGAGTCTGTTTTACTTGTTGAGACTTAAGTGTCATTTTTGCCAGAATATTATATGAAGTATTTTCTTTAATCATGCTTTATTTGTTGATTAAGTTGAGTTTAGTCTTCCGCTAAGTTAAGTAAGTCAGGCCAAGGGTTCGCTTGGGGTCCAACAATGGTCTTTGAGTGTCAGTCACGTCCAGGGTGTAGGCTCAAGGGTGACAATGTCTTGACTTATCACCTCTCTCTAATGCATTTTCGTAATGCCTCTACTCTTTATATGCCTCTTATATCCAACCTCTTGCACCTCTTTATTGGGCATCTACGCATCTTCTCTTTCGCATGTCCAAACCATTTAAGTTTTTTTTTTATCTTGTCCATCATTATGGCCACCCTACCTTATCGTGAATATCATTCTTAATTTTATCGCTTCAACTATACCCACACATCCATCTCATCATAATTATTACTACAATATGCATATTAAGATCTTCTTGATTGGTCAGCACTCCGACTATACAACAACGCCAGTCTAATTACCATTCTTTAAGTTTTGGTGATACTATCCTATCACATAAGACTCAAAAGGAAAACTTTCACTTTGTCCACGTCACACCAATACGATGTGTAATATCATTGTCGACGTCCCCACTTCCCTAAATTACAAAGATAAGATACTTGAAATTATATTTCTTGGGATAGGTTCATGTGTCAATCCCCACTTCCACGCTTTTCTCATTCAATGCATCAAAGAATTTGTACTCCAAGTGGTTTAGTCCTACTCAACTTGAACCCTTTGTGCTCCAGAGTTTTTCTCCACACCTCTACCCTAGCATTAATTCTTCTTATGGATCTCATTAGTTAGTATTATGTCATCCACAAATATAATACACCGATAGATTTTGTCTTAAATATGAAATGTCAATTCATCCATCACCATTGAAAACAAGAATGGACTAGGAATCGATCCCTTCTGCAACCTTATCTCAAGTATGAAGTGATTTGAGTCACCTCCCATTGTTCTAATCGAGGTCCAAGATCCATCATACGTGTCATTTATCTACCTAACGTAAGTGATAGGTACACCTCTAGCCTTCATGCTTCTTTAGAGAACTTACATCGAGACTTTGTTGTAATTTTTTTCAAGGTCAATGAACAATCATATGTAAGTCCCTATTCTTTGCTGATATTTCTCTACCTTTCTTCTGACAAGATGGATGTCTTTTGTAGTCGGTCATCCAACCTTAATGTAAATTGATTCTCATTTTGATGGCAATAAATTCTAGAAAGATGACTCAATTTATTGCGTCCATCTTCCCGGTTTAATGAAGTCCATCGTGTTATGATGGCTCTAAAATTTATATTAGTTATTAATGAATATGATTTTTTTTTAATTTTAAATATCACATCTTGCATAATAATATTCAGCTATTCAACTGGACTATTTGTTAACATTATGATTCTTTTTTTAATTATTATGTTTCTTTTTCATTTTATTTTGAAATGTTTTATTGAGTTGAAGATTTAATAGAAATAATCTCTCTAGCTTAATGAGATAAGAGTAAAGTTACCTATGATTCTTCTCAAATCTAGCTTATGAAATTATGTTAGGTACGCAATTATTGTTGGATCATCTTCACATATAAATTTAAGAAACCAAAGGAAAGCTATGGTAATTTCAACTTGTCATTATTTTACTATATTATAATCTTTGCATTATTCCTCAAGTGTAATGATACATTAGTAGTTTATATAGTTGATTCGTAAATCACACGAGTCATAAATTATTTTTGTGAAATGGAACATGTAATATCATTATATAATTATTCATTAAATGTTGACAACGAAGAAGAGTGATTCTGGATTTAAGGGTGTAATCTTGTGATCGATCAAATAAATTAAATAATTAAGGTTTAATAAAATAAAGTAAAAATGACCCCATCTCATTTAACTCTCTGGTCATAATTTATTTTTATTTTTATATTTTTCTCATTTTGTGTTAAATGTGTACATATGTTTTTAGAATTGTTTTTCAACTTACATATCATCATAAATATCATATCATATCATGTATCATAATATCATATCATCATCATACATCATATCATCATATATTATTAAAAGTTGGAACGACCTAAGTGCAAAGTTGAATTACTATTTTGCCCCTACACTAAATTAAAATTTTGAAGAGCATTTATATTAATTAATTATTAACTACTAATTTAACACAAAAGTTAAGCTTTTATTCATTAGTTTTGAGTTTCACCTCCTCCAATGTGGATTTTAAGCATTTTCAGTTTTCTAAGCATCAAAATATGTTCAGTTTTCTAAGCATCAAGATAGTTTCAGTTTTCTGTGTCGTATATTAAAATAAATTAAATTATATTTGTGTGTTACAACAGATGCATGGAATCTATTTGGTTAGGAATATTAATAGATAACTTCATTAAATCTATATATATATACATATATATATATATACTAGGTAAATTTTCCGCGCTTCGCGCGGTGGTGAACTATGTCAATAGTCAACTTCTGAACATATGATAATACATATGTTTTTGAGAGGGTACAACCCTACAATAAATTGTAGATAATATTTTATCGAAAGATGATATGAAAAAAAAAATTTAATCTTGAAACGAAAAGGATTTGATTCTTAGTGGTTATAAATATTGTTATTAATTCTTTATTTTACTGTAGTTGTTCATCATCAATTAGCAAATTAGTCAAACTCCCTAACATAATTATTAAAAACATCTATACTTTAAAATAATTAGTGAAATTGTCAATATATCAATATTTTACCAAATAAAATGTATCTAATATAATTAATTTTCTTTCCTTTTATTTCTCAAATCAGGCCCCACATTCCACTAATTTTACTCCCCAATACGTGTGAAAAAAGAAGAAAAAAACTATCATTACTCACTTTCCCCTCTTCCTAGATTCTTACTCTCAATTTCTGCCTTCTCTCTCTTGAGTTTTTCACCATTGTTCTCTTATTTCCTTGTGAAAATCACCTCATCTATTTTCTTTCAATTTATTCAAGAAATCTCTCAATTCTTTCAAAATATTGTCCACCCAATGATAAAGGTTCTCTCAATTCTTTCAAAATATTGTCCACCCAATGATAAAGGTACATACATTGTCGTATCTTTTGAGATTTCTCTCTATTATGTAAAGACACTATCATTAAAATATAAATAAATTTTTTTTGGTGCCTGAAGATTTCAAACGGCTTCTTTCATCAAAGATAGGTGTGAGCTAATTTTCTCGCTAAACCCCTTTCCTTACAGTCAAGACTTGTTGAAGACCAAGAACAATTTCGTATGTTGAAGACCAAGAACAATTTCGTATTAGTTTGTTTTGAATTTATAATTTTTTCTTAGATTTTGTATCCTTTCTCAGCTAATATTCAAATTAGTATGTATGCTATTAATATTTGTATTCATTCAAAATCTCATGTTGTATAGTTTATGAATCTTGTATTTGTTCCTAATTGAATCCATCCCAAATGTATACAAACTACATATGTATTTTATTTATATGAACAACAACTTCCTATTAGTTTTTTTTGTTATTTTTTATAAAAAAAATTTCAGAATTTCGTATCCTTTCTCAATTTGTAGTTAAAATCGTATATATACAATTAATATTTGTATTCATCCAAAAATCATGTTGCATAGTTTATAAATTTGGTATTTGTTCCAAAATTGTATTCATTCTAAAGGTATGTCAACTAATTATATATTTTATTTAAGAATGATTACAACAAATATTCATTTATTCCTTTTCAATTTTATATTTCATTCTCACTTTTTCATCATACTATTTTTTGTATTTTATATATTACTATATAAAATTCTAAATAAAACTAGAACAAATAGAAATACAAATAAAATACATATTGAAATGAATACGAAATACAAGATTTTTTAAGAAAAAAAATAAATAGACAGTGAAAAAATATATGAATACAAATATGTTTCTTAAATAACTATAGATTCATTTGGCATACCTATTGAAATGAATACAAACTAATAAAAAAATACAACACAAAACTATAATAAATATAAATAGAATACATAGTGGAATGAATACAATTTAAAAAAGGTTAAAATTCTGGAGAAGAAAAAAAGAACAAAGTTTGAGTTTTCTTTGAAAATGTAACTGATGAGAAAATTAAGTGATCCTTACCTTTTTTTGAAATATTCTCTCCCTTGATTTTCTCCCTTTTGTTATTAAATAATTCTATTATTTAAATAAAAACAAATAATAAAAACATAAATATACATAACAAACTAAAATTTTGACATTTTTATTAAATATTGAAAATGTTGCTAATTAGCCCTCTTAAATGTTAAAATATTGACATTTTGAAAAATTTCCCATTATAAAATGGGTTGATGGAATTGGGTCAGCTGAAGGAAATGGGAAAAAGGCCCAACACTAAATATCTTAATGGGGTTGAAAAGAGGTTAAATAAATGGGTAAAATTGTAATAGTAAAATGGCCACATGAATTACAACTATGACCCATGAAAATTAAGAATTTAGCCAATTTAAATTTAATTGATGATTTGGCTAAAACTTAAATAAGACAAATTAATATAAATTAATCAATGAGATTCTTAATATTAACGGAATAAAATAATTAATTTACTTGTAAACAAATTTACTCAAAAACTTAAACAAATTAAAGCAAAAAAAAAACATTTGAGATGATTTTCAAATACTCTTAAAATATAGTAATTATATAATTATATAGAAGATATATATTATTTAAAAAATTTAAAACTGATACCACTATTTAAAATAACTTTCAAACTATATTTATAATTATTTTTTTTTTGAAATTTTATAAAACTAATTATTTTAAAATCGCTTGAAATTGAAGAAGCTCGATTATTAATTTATATATTGGATGACCAAAATTGGGTGTAAACAATATTCATGTAATTTTAGAATGTTTGAAATACTTGATAGGAATATACGTGCAACGCACGTGTTCATAACTAGTAGAATATAAAAGAAATAAAAATGTTATTTAAAAAAATTACCTGCAAGTAAAAATATACTTCTCTAAAAATGCACAACATGTGTACATTATTTCTTGTTTTCAACAAATTTGTAACATCTCATAACTAGAATTAACTAAGAATAAGTTAAGAATCCGAGAATAATCATTTTTGGAAATAAGTAAGGAAATCTGGAAAATTTCCAGCTTTCAAAAGTGAGTTTTGGTCATTTTCAAATGTCCGTAACTTCCAGCTCAGGAGGAGTTTGGGTGAGTTCTCTAAATAGTTGGAAACCCTTGAGAAGATCTTTCCAACGCCGCCGAGTTTACACAAATTCGATGTCGTATGAGGGAGTTATGCCTTCGAAAGTTGGGTTGTTGGACAGAGGAAAGTCCGATCCAGATTTCAGTAAGGCCAAAGTTGTCCTTTCACCCTAGTATTGCCTAATTCGTTTTAAGGGTTATTTAGGGGTAAAGACCAAGTCTCAAATCAGTTTACACTAATTTAGAAAGCTTAGGGTTTGGGATAAAAGAGAAAAGAAGAGGAAGATCAAGAATTGTCCAATACTTTACGGGAGTCATATTATACCCCCCCCCCCTCCAAAATATTTTAAACTAAGATATTAACACCCTTAAAACGTCATCCCCAAATCTTTGTTGCCCTATGTAATGCACGTGCTTTTTTTTTCAGAGTAAAAAAAACATAATCATTTTAATTTTTCTCCACCATTCTTGACCTAATCCCCATTGCCAAATTTCATCTCATTCTTCATCTTCCTAAATCTTCTTCTTCTTCTTTTTTCTTCATTGTTTCCAGATAGCTCATCTTCTTCAGTCCACATCCCTTGCCCTCTCCACTACACTACACCATACCCACTAACCTTTGCCCTTTTTTTAATGTCTTTCTAATCATCCATTTGCACAAATTTGATTGTTATCGTTAAATTTGATAAATGTGCTATCATTATTATTATATCTGAAGATAGTTCTTTTTTTCTTTGGTTCTCAATTGCACTTTTCGATGAAATTGAAGATGAAATTTCTCTTGAGAAATCCCATATTTTAATATCCACTTTCAATTGAGGTCAAGAAATTTCAATTTCTATTATAAACAAAGAATCTCTGCAATGAAATCTGCAATTTTATCTTTCGAAGTCAAGCTAAAAATATTTTCCTTTGATGTGAAGAAAGTGAAGTGTTCTTTTTATTTGTTGTTGTTGTTGTGTCTAAAATTGGGCGAAGATTTTAAAGGTGTTGCTACATAAAAAGTATCTTGTGAATTAAAAATGAAATTATGAAAATATAAAATCTTCTTATATTAATTGCCATGGCCGCTAATTGCCATGACAACAAACCAAGATGAAGAAATATTAACTTGTAAATAAGGGACGATTAGAGATGAGAGAGAGTGTGTGTGAGATTTTTTTTATTAAATTTATTAATTATCATAATATCTAATTAAAAATTGAGAGCTGTTAAATTAATTAATTTTGACTTAGTTATTTGTCTTCCACTTGCCAACAAGAAGGTGAATACACTTTTCGTGCGACATCATCATTTAAGGGTGTTAATATCTTAGTTTAAAATATTTCAGGGGGTAATAGGACTCCCCGTAAAATATTGGTGTGTAGTTTAGAACTGGTTGATAGATTGAGGGAAGATTTAACCATTTTCTCATTTATTTTTTATTTTTTTTACTACTGTCTAGAATTGCTCAAAAAACATTCGATTATGAGGTTAACACAATGTTATATGCACCTCTTATTTCTCTAGTCTGGAAGTCAGTAGCTGTTTCTGTAAGTTTGTAAATATTAGTCATTTTCACATTTGCATGAGATGGTTTCTATCTACTAAACCTGAATCCTACAATCTAACAGAGGTTGTAATGTACTAGCACTACTTCAGGTATATTAACTTTTTAATTTCCTTGTAGACTTTTTCTTAGCGATTTTTGATTCTGCTTCTATTATTCATTCTTGTGGTAATGAGTTATCAAGAGAGGATTATCTTGTCCATAAAGAGGAAGAAATGAAGATAACATACATGTTTGTGACCTTAGGTTCATTGGTGCGCAATACAAGAATGTTGTCTTAGATAACTATCTCAGCCCCATATTATACATGAAAATAGCTTTGTAACCTTCAAAAACTTGCAAGTACATCTTTCATTAAAAAAAAGAACTAAATAAATGGACCAATAATCAATGATGTAAAAAAAGCAATAATCACTAATATGTTCTCCTGGATAGACTTTTGTGTGATGATAATTGTAATTGTGATTCATCATAGTTGTGATATTTGGTTTCCCTGGAATAAATATTTTTGACAGTTTTCTACTTTGCAGAATATATTTCATTGTATTTGTACCCCTTTCTTAATACAACAAACAAGTCAACACCTCTCGAATATTTGATGAGGCTTACAAGCTTAGGTGACATTGGTGCCATCTGCTTTCTTGTTGTATTAAGGGGGGGGGGGGATACGAAGGAGTTTTTGCAGCAAAGTAGAAAACTATCAGAAGGATCAATTCAAGGGAAACCAAGTATTACAACTATCGTCCAAAAAAAATCTATCCAGATCTCGAGGACAGATCATGATTATGAAGTCCAGATATCTTATCGTTTTTTTGTTAAGAGATGTACTTATACGTTTTTGAAGGCTACAAAGCATTTTACATGAATAAAATGTGACTGGGATAGTTATCTATGATAACATTCTTATGTTGCATCGGCTAACTCTTCAATGAACCTAAGACATCAAACATGTAATCTTCATTTCTTACTCTTTATGGACATTACTATAAGATCACCAACAAAAATGAATAATAGAAACAATATCAAGAATCACTGAGAAAAAGTCCACAAGGAAAATAAGTTAATATACTTGAAGAAGTGCTAGTGCATTACAAACTCTATTGGATTGGGCAGGAGTAAAGTTTGGCGGCAACAAAACAGGGTAGATAGAAATATCTCCTGCAAATGTGAAATTAACAATTACAAACTTATTGAAAGAGTTATTTTGACAACCAATAATATATATTGGTTTCGATAAAGAATACAACCACCTACGTATAGTAACTTTCGTATTCCTAGTTGATTCCAGCAATCTAGAGTACATCTAAACATCATGAAATCATCCATAAACATGAGATCATGATCCTTGAATCCATAATCCAAAATCAAGGGAAGTTAAGATCAAAGTCAAAAAAGTAAGAAGTCAAGTATAAAGCTATGAAGTGAGTAAGAGTAAAGTTTTGAAAGTTCTTAAAGTCTTACATATGCAATATATATATATATATATATATATATATATGTTTTTATTGCTTTATATTGAGTTGTTATCTTATGAGTTAAGCAGAGCCAAGGTAAGTTCATCCTTACTCCATTTCAAGCTTTATAGTTGTGTTTAGCATTCCAACTCGCATACTCGTACATTCCATGTGCTGATGTCAGTTGGTCTGCATCGTTTTATGATGCAGACGCAGGTAACCAGGATCAGTATGCAGCGCTTCGTTGATCCAGATCGAGCTCCAGAGTCAGTGGTGAGCTTCCTTGCATTTCGGAGGATATCCTTTTCATTTGCTTTAATAGTCTAGTGTTTTTAGGTTGTTGTGGGCTCTGTCCCAACATACATTCTAGTTATATTATCTTAGAGGCTTTGTAGACAGTTAGTAGTTTAGTTTGGAGTCTATTTTCTTGTTGAGACTTAAGTGCCATTTTGGCCAGATTGCTATATGAAGTGTCTCTTTGAACATGCGTTATTTCTTGACTAAGTTGAGTTGAATCTTCCGCTGAGTTGAGTAAGTCAGGCCAAAGGTTCTCTTGGGGGCCAAAAATAGTCTTCGAGTGCCGTCCACGTCCAGATGTAGGCACCGGGCGTGACAAAATCACCTGTCCTTGACTACTTTTTTTCTTTCTTCTCTCTTCTAGGTCTTTCATGTGTACACTATTTCTTGTTTTCAGCAAATACTTATCCTTGACTACTTTTTTTCTTTTTACTTTCTTCTAGGTCTATTCATTTCTCCATTCTAATTCTTCCATGTCCCAGTAATCTTCACTCAAAATAGAGGGGTTGAGAAGTATTCGGAAAGGAGCAATTCTTTAGATGAGTTGTGTAACTTTAATTATCACTCTAGCTTTCCAAGCTCCTTCTCCAATTGTTCCTGGAATTTTCGGGCATATATATGTTGGTTAATTGTTTTGATTTGCATTCAATTTTTCATTTTACTCTTTTCGATACTTAAATCTTTTGATTAAGATTTATATATAGAGTTGTGGATGATTTTCAAAGTTTTGATCTTTGATTGGGTTTGCGAATTGCAGTGACCAAAGGGGTAAAAGGTAGACGTATGATATTTTTTCTTTTTTTTTTGAAAACTCATTCTCAGTTTCTGATGTTGAAGTAGACTGATTTAAATTTCTAATAAAACAATCTTTTTTATTTCTTGTTTTTTGTTTTTTAGTTTTATGTGTGAATAGGTAAATCAATCGGCAACAAATAAAATCAAATAAGGGGGTAATACTGAGAAAATAATATACCGAATGTTGAAGAAGAAGGAAATGGACGATTGAAACATGTCAAAAGGATAGGTCCAACGCAGTTGACTGACCTATCTGCAGCAAGTGTTGATGAGGAAGGAAGCTGACGATTGGAACATGTCAAAGGAACAGGTCCAACGAAGCTGACCGACGAGTTTACATCAATGCTCTAGAATTAGAATCGCACTAGGATTAGACTACCTATGTTAATTAGAATTATATTTCGTCTATAATTATATTATGATTATAATTATATTACGACAAGAATTAGATTACTATCAGAATTATAGTACAATTAGGATTTAATTATTTATAACTATTTTATTATTATATTAGTAATAGGTATTGTAGTAGGACTCTAAATATAGTTAACTTAGGACTCTACAATTCTCTCTTATATAAGAAGCTCGTAACTCAACATTATATTCATCAATTTATCAATAATTATCAACCTATCAATACATCAATATCAATACTATCAATACAATCATTGATCTCTCTAATCCTAGATGTGAGATTTCTACATTGATTGCTACACCTAAAACATTAATTTTATTATTTTGTTGTCATATCATGTTACGGCAATTTTAGATATTGTACCGATAGTGTTTTTGTTGGGTGGATATATGAATTCATTTTGTCATTTTTAGTTCATCATCTTTGTTCTTGTTGTCATAAAATTATCGAAGAGCTCGATTCTTTAATGGGTGAGTTAAGAATAGTAGAAGGAGACTATTAGAGAGTTCAATTTATTTAGGCTTTCTGTTGAATTAACGTCAATATATGTTATAGAGATGATACCAACATCTCACTCAGAAGGAAGAAATCAACAAAATCGACTCACTAAAACGGACCTTCTCGCCGTAAGAAGAAAACTTAAATCAAAATTCTTATAAAATGGGATTGAAAGGAATGTGAAATTTTGGCATGTTGTCCTTTTAACAAATATTCTCAGTCTTTGTCTGTGATAAATCTTTCAAACATTCTAATAAACTTTGATACATTTTTAATTTGGATTGAAAAATGTGAGTTATTCCTAAAAAAGAAACAATGTGATTGATAACTGCATATTAAGTTTACTCCTACACAATATTAATTAAAATCAACTGAATGTTTTATACTAGGTAACTTTTATCTCTTAGATTAGCTGATGATGACACATTTTATGTTGGTTGTTAATATTCTACACAATAAATAGATTATGATTGATATCAAAAGCAAAAAGCACAAGAAAACAACTTGTACAACGACATACCCTAACAAACCTAAATCCTCAAAAAGCAATATAATACTCCACTATCTAATAACTTATACCCTAATATATGTCATACCCTCCTATCTAAGAGTATGTCGTCGATAATACATGTTTTGACTTATCACCTCTCTCTAAAGCATTTTCGGACTGCCTCTATCTCTTTATATGACTCTTATATCCAACCTCTTCCAGCTCTTTATTGGGCATCTACGCATCTCCTCTTAGCATCTCCAAACCATTTCAATCATGTTTTTCCATCTTATCCATCCCGATGGCCACCCTACCTTAACGGGAATATCATTCCTAGCTAATTTTATCGTTCCAACTATATCCACATATCCATCTCATTATCATCATTACTGCATTATGCATATTCTGAATATGGAAGTTCTTGATTGGTCAGAACTCCGACTATACAACCACGTCAGTCTAATTACCACTCCATTGAATTCATCTTTTAAGTTTGGTGATACTATCTTATCACATAAGATTCAAAAGGAAAGCTTCCGCTTTATCCACGTCGCACCAATACGATGTGTAACATCATTGTCGACGTCCACACTTCTTTAAATTACGAAGATAAGATACTTAAAATTATCTTTCTTGGGATAGGTTCATGTGTCAAACCCCACTTCCCCCGCCTTTATCATTCATTGCATCAATGAATTTGTACTCCAAGTGGTTTAGTCCTACGCAACTTGAACCCTTTGTACTAGGGAGTTTTTCTCCACACCTCTACCCTAGCATTAATTCTTCTTGTGATTCTCATTAATTAGTATTACTTAATCCACAAATACAATACAGCAGAGTTCTTGTCTTTAATATGCAATGTCAATTCATCCATCACCATTGAAAATAAGAATGGACTAGGAATCGACCCCTTGTACAACCTTATCTCAAGTATGAAGTGTTTGAGTCTCCTCCTATTGTACTAATTAATGTTTAAGATCCATCATACATGTCATTTCTCGATAGGTACACCTCTAGCTTTCAGGCTTCTTGAGAGAACTTCCATCGAGACTTTGTTGTATTTTTTTTTTCAAGGTCAATGAACATCATATGTAAGTCCCTATTCTTTGTTGATATTTCTCTACCTTTCTTCTGACAAGATGGATGGTTTTTGTAGTCTGTCATCCAACATAGGGGTGAACTAATTCTCATTTTAACGACAATAAATTCTAGAAAGATGACTGAATTTATTGTGTCCATCTTCCGAGTTTAATGAAGTCCTTCATGTTATGATGACTCCCAAATATATATTAGTTACTAATCAATATGATGGTTTATTAATTTTAAGTATCACATCTTGCATGATAATATTTAGTTATTCAATTTGACTATTTATTGACATTATGATAATAAATATGATTTTTTTTGTTTTTAATAACTATGTTTCTTATTCATTTTTTTTTTGAAATGTTTTATTTGAGTTGAAGATTTATTAGGAATAATCTCTCTAGCTTAATAAGATAAGAGTAAATTTACCTATGATTCTTCTCAAACCTAGCTTATGAGGTTATATAAGATATGCAATTATTGTTGGATCATCTTCACATATAAATATAAGAAATCAAAAGAAAGCTATGGTAATTTCAACTTGCCATTATTTTATTATATTATAATCTTTGCATTATTCTTCAATTGTAATAATACATTAGTAGTTTATATAGTTGATTCGTAAATCACACGAGTCATAAATTATTTTTGTGAAATGGCACATGTAATATCATTATATAATTATCCATTAAACGTTGATAAAGAAGAAGAGTGATTCTAGATTTAAGGGTGTAATCTAGTGATCAATCAAATAAATTAAATCATGAAGGTTTAATAAAATAAAATAAAAATCTACTCCATCTCATCTACCTATCTAGTCATAATTTATTTTTATTTTTTTCATTTTGTGTTAAATATGTATACATGTTTTTCGAAATTTTTTTCTACTTACATATAATCATATGTATCATATCATATATCATAATATCATATCATCATCATATATATTATTAAAAATGGAAACGACCGAAGTGCAAATTTGCATTACCATTTTGTCCCTACACTAAATTAAAATATTGAAGAGTATTTATATTAATTAATTATTAACTACTAATCCAACACAAAAGTTAATTTTTATTCATTAGTTTTGAGTTTCACCTCCTCCAATATGAATTTTAAGCATTTTCAGTTTTCTAAGCATCAAAATATGTTCAGTTTTCTAAGCATCAATATAGTTTCAGTTTTCTATGGCGTATATTAAAATAAATTAAATTATATTTGATTAGCACAACAGATGCATGAAATCTATTTTGTTAGGAATATTAATAACTAACTTCATTAAATCTATATATATTGTAATCTATTATCATTTTTCTTTACTTTTTATCCACCTTATATAATTTTCGATATTTCTTTTATTTATTTTTATTTAATATATATATTTTTCTTGATTTGTTTTTTAGTAATATAAATGATATAGACTTTAGATCCATACAGAATTTGTATTTCTTTGAGTGGATACTTTTTGAAGATGTACACCGGCATCTTTATATAAGATATTTTAAATATTTCAGCCATTTAAATCAAGTTTCTTATTCGTGAGTATAGATCGATTAGATAATCTGATTATATTTTAATAATTTAAATAATATTTTCTGTTAAATTTACATATGAATGGACTCATAATATTGGATCAAACAAAGACAATTGTACGTGCAATTGGATTTTTATATATCGATTAAAATTTTTAATGTCACTAATTATTAACTATCTTTATCACAAATAAACACTATTTTACAAGTGTATTCCATGAAATTGATAATGATACTTTATCCACCCACCTTAAAGAAACATATGTTGATCAAAATTTCTACAGCACGAAAGACAACTTTATTCGGCAACAACTTCTTAATATGCACGTGACTATAAAAATGATGATGTTACAATTTCTTACACAAGATACAAACTTTAAAATAAGTAAGACACTTTCGAACATAAACAACGATATATACGTATATCACATATAAACTATTTGTTGTTGAAATATTAAAAAAAAAAATAAGTTAAGTGTTATACTAAATACAAGATATATAGAACTGTATAAGAACAATATCACATATACCAATTGAATTGATTGAGTGTAACTACAAAAAATTATATAAATTTGGGTACTCATATTACTTGCAAGTTTTAATGGAATCTATATAATTTATTTTTTGTTGTACTAATTAACACAAGCCACATGTGCCTAGAGACTAACTAGTATTACTAATAGTGGGAACAAAAAAGGTTCAATGTTGAAATACTATTTTATCCCTATACTAAATAAAAATATTATGAAATAGCTCATCAATTAAATATTAAATAATAATTATATATTATTATTGTTATTATTATTATTATTATTATTATTATTATTATTATTATTATATTACATTAGATTGTAAAACTAGAAAGGTGTTTGAGTCAACAATTCAAAGAAATTTGTTGGACATTTTATCCTTTTAAAAAATAAATTAGTTCCATTTGTTTTTAAAAAAATTGTTTTTTATTTTTATTTTTCTCCTTCAAATTACTTAAAATAATTAATATATCATATATCATATGGTTAATTAATTTATTAAATATTAAAATTTTAATTGCATAATGATATATATGAAGCCAACAAGTACTTTAATTCATATGTTATGACATTGTAATTATAATTTATTAAATTAATTAATTTAATTGAAGTAGAAGAAAAAAGATGTATATAACTCTTTCAATTCACCGGCTCTTTGAATTTTAAAATCAGAAATAAATTTATGTATCATGATTCAATTTGTTGAAACTCTTACAATTAGGTGACTCTTTGAATTTTGTAATCAAGAATAAAATTTATGTGTCATGATTCAATGTGTCTCATTACTGAATTTTTGTTGGTGAAAAGACAGTTAAATATCACTGTAAATAGCAGTAAATTATTAATCACTCACTCCTTCTTCTACTTGGTTTCGACTTCCTCTTTTACTTCGAATTTGCAAGTTCACGTGGCAAGTTTCTACTTTTCTACTTCTTTCAGGCTTTTGTCTACTTTACCTCAGCTCCTAGTTTGTCTAGTTTATTTATTTCATTAAGAAAACTATCTAGTCTGCGTACTCCTTTATAAATGTAAACTTTATGTACTGATTTTTTGTCGAAAAAGCAATACTTTCACAGCTTTATAACTTCTAATTCACATGGTTGACGTTCTCCTAATCCCAGTCGGATTCGGTCTGAAAGTACATGTTGGCGCAACTGATTCCTTTCATCTGTTCCTCTATTTGTCAATTATCAAAATCTTTCTCGTTCTAACACACTCAAAATCAGAGGGGGCAAGGAAGTATTCAGAAAGAAGCAATTCTTTAGACGAGGTAACTTTAATTATCACTCTAACTTTCAAAACTTTTTCCAATTGTTGCTGCATTTTTCGAGCATATATATGTTGGTTAATTGTTTTGATTTGCATTCAATTTTTTGTACCCTTTTCGGTATTTAAAACTTTTGATTAAGATTTATATATAGAGTTGTGGATGATTTTTAAAGTTTTGATCTTTCATTGGGTTTTTGAATTGCAGTGACCAAAGGGGTAAAAAGAAGATAGTTGATTTTTTCCTTCTTTTTTTTTTTTGTGAAACTCGTTCTCGATTTATGGTGTTGAAGTGGATTGATTTAGATTTCTAAAATCAATTTTTTTTTGTTTTTTATGTTTTAGTTGTATGTGTGAATATGTAAATCAATCTGCTACAACTAAAATCAAAAACTTATAAGGGGGTAACACTAAGAAGATGATATGCCTAAAATATTAATTTTATTACTTTATTGTCATATCATGTTAAGACAATTCTAAATCTTGGACCGGTAGTCTTTTTGTTAGGTGGATATATGAGTTCATTTTGTCATTTTCATTTCATCATCTTTGTTCTTTTTGTCATAAAGTTATTGAAGACCTTGATTTTTTAATGGGTAAATTAAGAATAGTAGAAGCAGGGCCGACTCTATGCTATGTAAAACAAGGCCTTAGCCTTAGGCCCCAAATATTGCGGGCCCCAAATTTTTGTCAAGAATAAATTATGTGTTAAAATATTATAGAAAAAAATGATTATTTATGATAAACAGTATAATTTTTTTAAATATATTATTTTATTCTTAACATCTTTTGTACTTTGTAAAAAATAAGAATTAATGGTGAAAAGTGTTGAACAAAGTGAATTACAAATTCTTTTTAATTATTTCTTTTTAAATTTTAGTTTCAAGCATTACTACAAGCATATTAAAATGAGGTATACCAAGTCATCAACTTCTTGGATCCAATTCTATGGTTCCAAGTCTTATCTTTATTTAATATTTATCAAGTTATTACTTATAGCATTATGTTAACAATACATATAATAATTGCCTCAATGAAAAGATGCTTTTCAATGTTGAGTTGATAAAATCTTACTTAAAACTAATAACTGAAAAAACAATATTAAATACTAGCAATTTTCATCTAAATAGTGTAAGAAAATAATTTTTGACTAAATACATATATGAAGTTTATTTATATTTTAGGCCGCGAATTGAAATTTTGTTTTAGGCTCCCAATTACGTTGAGCCTCCCCTGAGTAGAAGGAGACTATTACAGAGTTCGATTTATTTATTTAGGTTTTCTGTTGAAGTAGCGTCAATATATGTTATAGTGATGATACCTGTTGATACCCAATTTTGACCCTTCACGATTTGATTAATTTTTAAGCTTCTTAAATACTGCATAATTGGAAATAATTGTTTTTGAAAATAAAAAATACTTTCAAGATTATCTTCCAAACACTTTTTTCCATTTTTTTTCATATGTATTATATACTTTATACTTAAAATATATAGATTTATATAATTTTTCAATTTGAATAAATAGTTAGAAAATCATTTTACCAAAAAAAAAAGTTTCAATTAAGTACGCAACTTATTTTCTTTAAAACTGCCAATTTAATTAAGATCTTTCTTTTGAAATAATTATTTTTATGTTGTTAAAGTTAAGAAGCTCGAGTAATTAGTTGATTTTATTATCCATCTCATTTCCCTTTGAAACTCTCTAAAGGGACTTTATTTAGTTCATATTTGGACAATCATATAACCTTTAACCCAAAATTTTGGGCCAAATTCTTTAAACCCATTTCACATTAAGAGACCCAAGACCCAATTCGGAATTTGAAAATTTCCAGACTCCCACATCGTTTTCCCCTTTATTTCAACTCAGAGTTTGTCCTATACAAATCTCCTCACTCTTACTGTTCAGGGGAGGAGTTTTTGGAGGCGAGAAAAAGAACACCCCGCTAAGTTTTTGGGAATTCTTATTTTTGTCACTGAAATTTTGTTGATTCGCGACTATTAAATTTTGAGTCGGAGTGGTCTTGGAATTCTTCACGTACAGGCTCGAGTTCCAGTAGTTGCCCAGAACCAAGTAACACTCGTATACCGTCCTCATTTGATGTGAAGTGTTGGGTTTAGTTTTTTTTTAGTTATTATGTTTACCTATTTTAGTTAACTATATAAAGTTGTTTAAATTTAACTTCGTTGTTTAACACTCTTTGTTAGTTTTAAATCTTGTCTCTTGTTTTGATCTCAATGGTCAAGAATGGAGGTTTATTTAAGGTTAACATTTTGTGAATTAGGTGGTGTTTAACTAATTACATCAAGTTGTATTGTTTAGTCTTTTCACTCGCTTTTTCATTTTAAAGATAGTTGTTGATAATCAGTATTTAAATTTGATTGAAATCCTTGATAGTATCCACATTTAAGTACCTTATTGAAATACTTATTTTCAATTATGTTGAGTTATTTTTATGTCTAAATTTGAGTGTGAATCTATTAAGCTCTTCCTTAAATTTTTTTTTTTTTAGTTCCTTGTCTCTTAATTAGTCACTACCTTATTTCACTCCATCTCTGTTAGACATTGCATTGATAATTAAGATGAAAACTAGTTGCTGATTTACTTCTTTACCTTTTTATAAAAAAAAATGTTCTGTTTGCTATTAATATGAAAAATATCTTTTGTTCTTACTTTAGTTTCTTCGATTCATAGTTGTGTACTCCTTTACAATATTCCATAGCCATATTTGCCTTGTCTATATTTTCTTATTATTGTCATTGATGCTAACTTTTGTTAACCTTTATTGATTTAGATGAATCCTTGGGAGATACTTTATTCAAGTTTTTAAATTTCGAAACTCATTTTAAGTTAGCTAATTTAAGCTTTATAGAATGACTTGAGAACCTTTTATGTTCTTTCATAGTTATTGAAAAGTTTTGAATCCGTGTTTATGAGTTTGAACTAACTATTTAGTTCAAATTTTTTAATAGGATAAAATTGTTAAGTTTCTTAAAATAAAATAGTTATCTTTCAATTCAACTTAGAACTTTGAATGAATAACTTGAGGATTTTTTTTCCTCTCATAGTTGTTAAACAAGGTTCTTGACTCCATGTTTATGAGTTTGAATTAATTGTATTATTCAAAGCTTGACTATGAATAACAATTTTAAGTTAGGATTATTCTTGAGATTTTAAAACTATCAAGAGATTTATATTTAAGTTTCAAACGAGATTTTTATATGTAACCCATTTTACAAAGTTAGCCTAATTTTAAAATCCGTCGGTCAACCGCATGTTAGCGGATTTTCTAAGATGCCTAAACCCTTTCTTAGACTCTGGTTTTATTTAAAATATTTTCTTTCAAAAACCCTTTCTTTTAAATGGCTTTCTGAATTTTTTAGAAAATTAAGTGGCAACTTATAAAATTGTTATTTTTCCAAGAACCCAAAGTTACGAAATTGATTCGAAATCTTTAGTTTTCGAAATCGGGTCGTAACAATACCAACTTCTCGATCAGAAGGAAACCAATAAACTCGACTCACTAAAAAGGACCTTCTAGCAGTAAGAAGAAAACTTGAACCAAAATTCCTATCTGATGGTATTGAGAGGAATGTGAAATTTAGGCATGTAGTCCTTTTAACAAATATTCTCGCAGACTTTGTCTGTGATAATTTTTCATGCATTCTTATAAATTTTTAAACGTTATTAATTATGACCAAAAATGTGAGTTATTCCTAAAAAAGAAACAATGTGTTGGATAATTGCATATTAAATTTATTACTACACAATATTAATTAAAACCAACGGAATGTTTTATACTAGGTAACTTTTATCTCTCAGATTAGCTAATGATGGCACATCTTATGTTGGTTGTTAATTTTTGACATTTGATATAGCTCCTTATAGATATACGTCTTGCTATATGTAACACTGTTGGAACTTCTTCTTTTTACTTGATTTGTGTGATATTTTTGTGAAACTTATTACACTACATAAAACTCGACCCAGCTATGAATTAGAAGAAATTTGAGGAACTTTCTGTTAATGAGAATTGACGGGAAGGCCCTTGGAATTTTTTATTGCATACTCATCTCTAAAGTATCCCATACTCATCTTTTCCTAATACTCATCTCTAAATAAATGTCGTTGCTCCCTATTTTTCTGTCGTAGGGTAACAAAAGTTGATTTGTGATATTCTTGTGTTCTCTCTCTCAACGCTCATCCTCATTGATCAATATTTTCTTTGCATGCATTTAAAAATATCATGGCTTCTCAATTCCTCTTTTCTTTTTTGGTCATACTAGCACTGTTAAGTTCTATTGTAATTTGTACGGCTCAATCCACTCAATTTTTTTTCACTCGTGGGTTTTAAGGGTTTCCTAAAGAGCTTCTAGCAAACTTGATTGTACAGAATGTGTAGTCTTTGAATCCCGTATGATATGCAAATCAGGACTTCTAGTGTTCACACTGTCTCTACTCGTATAACCTACTCTCAGAATTTTTCCTTCTCTTTTTCTTTTATAATTGTTGACTCTTGTGTATAAAGTTTTATCTAAGATGAAAGAAGATTACAAATAAGTTCAAGTGAAGTTTCATGCTTCACACTAACGGTCGAGGAGGTTTATAGAAGATGTTCTCTTGTCAGAAATCCAAGGGTGTTCGAATCAAGAATCATTGATCGTATCCTTGATTTCTTCGTAATTGATTTGCTGAGTCATGTCCATATCATATATGCCCATGACAAATTAATTCTTTCCTAATTGGATGATCTTGAGTCTTGGCTTGATCTTCATCACTTGATTTGATTTCTCTAATTGTGATTTTGACTGCTAGCCCGATATTTCTTCCTTGATTGTACCTTGATTTAATTATCTTGTACTTTTTATGTCACTCGATGACTTGATTGGGACATTCTTGTTTTAATACGCGAAGATGGTGATGAATCGTTCTCATATATTGCCAGAATCTTTTCGATTGTTCTCTGGTTACGCTAGATTTTGATAAAAGAAAGGGGGCCCAGCGATACAAGAGCATTTTCCAAGCATAAAATCACGAAGCCGGCCCAAAAAGTGGGTGAGACTCGTCATTCTCCGCTTGCAAGTCAAGCTTTTCAAGAGAATCTTTCAGGATGTTCTGATGATCCTAATCAGAGCTTGTTTTACTTGAGAGATTTTCCTTGTGTGTCTTCCTTTAATTTGTACAAGCTGTGAAATGTTTTCCTTGTGTGTCTTCCTTCAATTCTTGCAAGCTGTCAAATTTGATCTAGTTGATTGATCAAATATTCACTTTCCTTTCTTGACTAGATTTGCTCATGATTCACTTGATTCTTGCAATCATCTGTATTTAGAGTATGCGCTTTGATGATGTATCTCGTTCCTTTCCTACATCAAGTGACTTGTAGGTATATGCATTTGTCATTATTAAAACATTCGATTATGAGGTTAACACAATGTTGTGCGCACCTCTTTACGAGATTTGGTATATGAGCTATTACATTTTCTTTTCCTCTCTTGTATGGCTTTTCTTGTTATCAACCTGTATTTATAAGGTTAGCCAAAAAGACAGAAACAGAAATTAGATGAAGCAGAAAGTATACAAAATAATTCGAGTCCACAGAAACTACTGTGTCTCCTTAAGAAATTTAATCCCCTCACTGTACCCAAGGTTATGGATTAATTTCTCCCAAGATAAAATGGATTAATCCTGTTAAAGAAATAGCGGTACCTCAAACTTCTTTAACTTCAACGAACTTAAGAACAACAACAAGTCACACAGAATTAGTCGATCGACACTTTGATTTTGAGAGAAAAAAAATGTATGTAGAGTAGTAAAATTTCAGTGTTTGAAAAAACGAAAATAGACTTCCTTTTATAGCCATTTTCAGCAACAAATGTGTCTGTTCAGAGAAATCTGTTCAGATCCGTTTTATCCAGAAAGCTGTGTCTTTTGGAAAAAAAATAATTTTTCGGAAAATGTGTCTGTTAGGAAAACAACGTCTTTTCAGAAAGTAATGATTTTTCGAAATGCTACCGTTACCCGCGAAATTAATTCTGTTAATTAACTAATTAACTAATGTTCTGAATTAATTTATAAGAGATAATATTAACAGGATTTATTTGATTCGCAAAAACTGATTAAATAAATTTTGTCCAAAAAATTTATCAATCAATCCATCATTTGCCAAATCCAAATCCAAAGCCAAAGCCGAAGCCGAGGCCGAGCGAGCGACGACGACGACGCGAGGGGGAATCTTCTTCTTAGCTCTTTAAGAAGTAATGGAAGTGTTTCCTTATATAAGGACAACAATTTCCCTTTCTTTTGCCGATATGGGAGAAATGATTTTCATTTGCACTTTGCAAATGACTTTTCATTTTCCCTCCAAAATAGTTCGCTCACTTTCCATATTCTCTCTTTTCTTTTCCCATTCACACTGCTAAACCCAACAATGCCCCACATGAATGGGGAAGGCTATTGTTAAAATATATGCATGAAAAACTTGTGTGTCTTGTAAGTAAAGGTTAATCGCATCTGGATAAGTAGGTTTCCTTTTAAACTTTCCGTAGTGATCATATATCGGATATACTCGGTCAATCGGTAGATTTTATATCTTTGAACCGTCGAGCTTTGGTGTATACGTAGACAACATATGTCACACAATCAACCCTTGAACTGTTCTTAGTTCTCATTGTTTTGTTCGTTTCAGCCATGAACACATCTCGGATAGTAAGTGCTTAGAGAACTGGCCTTATCGGATTCTCCTTGAAGCGGCTTACACTTCACACTCACATAGGTGATTTCTAAATGTGTTATCCCATAGATACACCATTTGATATACCCTGTATCAAACTTAGAAACCATTAAAAAGTCCTTATGCCTTTATCCTGGTCACTGAACATTGTCTTATCATGAGAATGGACCATAAAATAATTTTTGACAATGTTGAACCGTCATTAATGACTTTGTTTTATCTCCTTGAACCTAGATCTTGGGATCTCCGGTCTTCTAGGTAGAGTTACCGCCACGATGACTTGTTCTCGGCCATAATCCCATTCCCGTCGATGATTTCTCAACTCCCTCTCTAGTTAGGCCTTTTGTAAGTGGATCCGACACATTATCTTTTGACTTCACATAGTCAATTGTGATAATTCCACTAGAGAGTAGTTGTCTCACAGAGTTATGTCTTCGTCTTATATGATGAGACTTGCCGTTATACATAATGCTTTCAGCCCTTCCTATTGCAGCTTGACTATCACAGTGTATGCATTTAGGGGCCATTGGTTTGGGCCAAAATGGAATATCTTCTAAGAAATTCCGGAGCCATTCAGCTTTTTCACCTGCCTTGTCTAAAGCAATGAATTCAGACTCCATTGTAGAGCGAGGTATGCATGTTTGTTTGGATGATTTCCAAGATATTGCTCCTCCACCAATAGTAAAAATGTATCCACTTGTGGATTTTGTTTCAGTTGATCCAGTAATCCAATTTGCATCACTATATCCTTCAAGAACGGCTGGATATTTGTTGTAATGCAAAGCATAATTTTGAGTCTCATCTAAATATCCCAAAACTCTCTTCATTGCCAACCAATGATTTTGATTAGGATTACTTGTGTATAGACTCAGTTTACTGATAGCGCAAGCTATATCTGGTCTTGTACAATTCATGACATACATCAAGCTTCCCAATACTCTAGCATAGTCCAATTGAGACTGACTTTCACTTTTATTCTTTGCAAGATGAAGGTTCACATCAATTGGAGTCCTTGCCCTTTTGAAATTCAAAAATGTGAATTTTTCAAGTATCTTTTGAATATAATGAGTTTGAGACAATGCTAGACCGTTAGGAGTTTTTAGAATTTTAATTCTTAATATCACATCAGCAACTCCTAAATCTTTCATATCAAACTTACTAGCGAGCATACGCTTAGTAGCTTTTATATTAGCAATGTCTTTGCTCATTATAAGCATGTCATCTACATATAGGCATACAATGACTTCCTGATTTGGAGTATATTTAATGTAAACACATTTATCACATTCATTGATCTTAAATCCATTTGACAACATGGTTTGATCAAACTTTGCATGTCATTGTTTTGGTGCTTGTTTTAGTCCATAAAGTGACTTAATAAGTTTGCACACTTTCTTTTCTTTACCAGGAACTACAAAACCCTCAGGCTGTTCTATGTAAATTTCTTCTTCCATCTCTCTTTTTAAGAAGGCGGTTTTCACATTGATTTGATGAATTTCAAGACCGTATACGGCATCTAGTGCAATTAACATCTGAATTGATATAATCCTAGTCACTGGCGAGTATGTGTCAAAATAATCAAGACCTTCTTTTTGTCTAAAACCTTTGACAACAAGTCTTGCTTTGTATTTTTCAATAGTTCCATCACCTTTCATCTTCCTTTTAAAGATCCTTTTGAACCCAAGGGTTTGTTCCCTGGAGGAAGATCAACCAACTCCCAAGTATGATTGCTTAAGATTGATTCAATTTCACTACTAACAACATTGCTTCCTTGAATGTTTGAGGCTCACTTTCAAGAAGAAATGTTACAAAATCAGATCCAAATGAAGTAGATGTCCTTTGACGTTTACTGCATCTTGGACTTTCTTCATTAGGTTCATTCTCTTTTAGTTCTTCTCTGGGTTGTTTAGACCCCCCACTAGATGACTCAAGTCTAGTTTTATACGGATAGATATGCTCAAAAAATTCAGCACTATCTGATTCCATTATCGTATTATCATGAATATCCGTATGTTCAGACTTATGAACCAAAAATTGACATGCCTTACTATTTGTGGCATATCCAATGAATACACAATCCACAGTCTTAGACGCTATTTTTACCCTCTTAGGTATAGGAACTTGGACTTTGGCTAGACACCCCCACACTTTGAAATATTTCAAGTTGGGGTTTCTACCTTTCCATTTCTCATATGGAATTACATTTGTCTTTGAGTGAGGCACTCTATTAAGTATTTGATTTGCTGTAAGGATAGCTTCCCCCCACAAGTTCTGTGGTAAACCTAAACTTATAAGTAATGCATTCATCATTTCTTTTAAAGTTTGGTTTTTCCTTTCTGCAGTCCCATTAGACTGAGGAGTGTAGGGAGCAGTAGTTTGATGGATTATTCCATTTTCTAAACATATTTCTGCAAATGGAGATTCATATTCTCCACCTCTATCACTTCTGATCATTTTGATCTTGTTATCTAACTGATTTTCAACTTCAGTTTTATATTGACTAAATGCATCTATTGCTTCATCCTTACCATTTAGAAAATAGACATAACAATATCTAGTGCAATCGTCAATAAAAGTTATGAAATACTTTTTCCCACCACGTGATGGTGTTGACTTCATGTCACAAATATCAGTGTGAATCAATTCTAAAGGATTTGAATTCCTTTCAACAGATTTATAAGGATGCTTAGCATACTTAGATTCAACGCAAATTTGACATTTTGATTTATTGCACTCAAATTTTGGCAAAATATTTAAGTTAATCAGTTTTCGCAAGATTTTGTTATTAACGTGTCCCAAACGTTCATGCCATAAACATTTAGACTCAAGCAAGTAAGAAGAAGCAAAATCTTTATTCATATCAACTGCAATTACATTGAGTTTGAAAAGACCATCACTAAGGTAGCCTTTTCCTACATATATATCATTCTTACTTACTACTACTTTATCAGAAACAAATACACATTTAAATCCATTCTTGGTCAGAACTGGAATTGAAACTAAATTGTTTCTCAATTCTGGAACATATGAGACCCTATTCAAAGTCACCACCTTGCCTGATGTCATCTTTAATAGGACTTTGTCAGTTCCTTCCACCTTTGCAACAACGGAGTTTGTCATAAACAACTTCTCATCTGTAGGTGCTGGAGTATATGATGAAAATAATTCTTTGTTGGCACAAACATGGCATGAGGCACCAGAATCTATCCACCATTCTCTTGGATTTCCAACCAAGTTACGTTCTGAAAGCATTGCATAGAGATCGTCCATTTCTCCTTTGGATTCAGCCAAGTTTGCTTGATCCTTCTTTTTCTTGTCCTTCTTAGGACCCCGGCATTCAATAGCCCCATGACCATGTTTACCAGAGTTGAAGAAGTTTCCATTGAATTTCTCGTTAGGAGGATTGCTTTTTGGACCAGATGCTTTCTTTCTTTTCTTTATTTTTGTGGGATCTTCTTCAACAAAATTTACTCCAGATATTGTTGAGTTACCACGTGACCTATTTTCTGCAGCCTTATTATCCTCTTCGATTCTCAACCTTACTATGAGATCTTCAACAGTCATCTCCTTGCGTTTATGTTTCAAGTAGTTTTTGAAGTCCTTCCACAATGGAGGTAACTTTTCAATAATTGCAGTCACTTGAAAGGCATCATTCACAATCTATCGTACATTAAAGATTATGTGAGTATTAAGAAAAAACTTAATATTTCTTACATAGGCATTAAATAAATTTATACCTTCAGCAAGGAGATCATGGATTATGACCTGCAGTTCTTAAACTTGGGTGACGACGGTCTTACTGTCTATTATCTTATAGTCCAGAAATTTTGCCATAATGAATTTCTTCATTCCGGCATCCTCTGTTTTGTACTTCTTTTCTAAAGCATCCCAGAATTCTTTTGAGGTTTTGACATTGCTGTACACATTGTACAGATCATCTTGCAGGCCACTCAGAATATAATTTTTACACAAAAAATTTGAGTCCATGCTTCTGTTACCACGAATCGTTCTTCAGGCGGAGTTTCATCTAACATAACAGGAACATTCTCATTAATGAACCTCTGCAGACTCAACGTAGTGAGATAAAAGAACATCTTCTGCTGCCATCTCTTAAAGTCGACTCCAGAAAACTTTGCAGGTTTCTCAGCCGACGCTAAGCCAGCATTTGAACGATTGTGTGCAACCGATGTTGTTGCAGCACTTACTGTTGCAACACTCACTGTTCCAGCATTCACTTGACTTGAATTAGTCATTTTTTTTCTGTCACAAATGGCGGATAATTTAAGTATTTGAAATACTAACAGTAAAGAACAAATCTTTACACAGACTGTTTCTGATTTAACGATAAATGTTTTAATGTTCTTTTAATCGTTAATCGAATGAATTTTAAAAATTCTTAATCGAATGAATTTTAAAAATTCAAGCAGAGTAGAAACCATAAAGGTTTTAATCTACAGAAACCTTAAATACAGAAACTTATTAAATTTCTTAAGATTGTTATCAACCTGTATTTATAAGGTTAGCCAAAAAGACAGAAACAGAAATAAGATGAAGCAGAAAGTATACAAAATAATCCGAGTTCACAGAAACTACTGTGTCTCCTTAAGAAATTTAATCCCCTCACTGTACCCGAGGTTATGGATTAATTTCTCCAAGATAAAACGGATTAATCCTGTTAAAAAAATAGCGGTACCTCAAACTTCTTTAACTTTAACGAACTTAAGAACAGCAACAAGTCATACAGACTCAGTCGATCGACACTTTGATTTTGAGAGGAAAAAAAATGTATGCAGAGTAGGAAAATTTCAGTGTTTGAAAAATCAAAATTTGACTTCCTTTTATAGCCATTTTCAGCAAGAAACGTGTCTGTTCAGAGAAATCTATTCAGACCCGTTTTATCCAGAAAGCTATGTCTTTTGAAAAAAATAACAATTTTTCGGAAAATGTGTCTGTTAGGAAAATAACGGCTTTTCGAAAAGTAATGACTTTTTGGAAAGAATAACAACTTTTCAAAATGTTACCGTTACCCGCGAAATTAATTCTGTTAATTAACTAATTAACTAACGTTCTGAATTAATTTATAAGAGATAATATTAACAGGATTTATTTGATTAGCAAAAACTGATTAAATAAATTTTGTCCAAAAAATTTATCAATCAATCACATCATTTGTCAAATCCAAATCCAAATTCGAAGCTGAAGCCGAGGTCGAGCGAGCGACGACGACGACGCGAGGGGGAATCTTCTTCTTAGCTCTTTAAGAAGTAATGGAAGTGTTTCCTTATATAAGGACAACAATTTCCCTTTCTTTTGCCGATATGGGAGAAATGACTTTTTATTTGCACTTTGCAAATGACTTTTCATTTTTCCTCCAAAATAGTTCCCTCACTTTCCATATTCTCTCTTTTCTTTTCCCATTCACACTTGCTAAACCCAACATTTCTTAGTTATGATGTCTCAATTTTCGCTTTGTTTTTTGGGTCTTTCTACTACTGTGTTGTTTCTGCTGACTAATTGTTTTTGCTTTTTTCACTTTGCATTGTGTTGTTTTTGCTTATTAAAATCAGTTATTCTTTCATCAGCATTTGTTGAATTTCTCATAAATAACATCCTAAGGCTCTACAAGATGAAACAAAAAAAACTAGGACTCTACATGACATTTTCAATTTCAACCATTTAAATTCCTTAGTAACCCTAATTGATACGTCATTAAGATGTTTCCTTAATAGCTTTCTGTAAAAGGTAGAAATGTTTCCTTATATTCCTAGCTTTTAATGGTGCAATGTGAAGCAAGGGTAATCAATAATCACTGAAGAAATATGTGTTGGAACAGATATATGAATATTGAAATTGCAGCGTGGAGTGATACCTTAGCAATCATGTGCATCTAAGAGACGAATAAACTCTAAAATAATACTGAAACACTTCTAAAATATCTGTATGAATGCAGTGATAGTACCAAACGAGTATCATAATAAGAGAGATAATTCCTGGAAAAGTTCCCTCTTGTGGAAACCATGAAAACAAAGTCAAATAAGTTATTGCCTTTTCTTTCATTTTCCCGAAGAGGGATCTTTTCCAGGATTTGACCCCCTTATTGTGGCACTCATTTGATACTATCACTTCATGTCTTCAGGTATTTTGAAAAGTATTTCATTACAATTGTAGTTTATTCCTCTCTCAAATGCAAAACAATCGGAAAGTGGACAAAGAAGTTTTTAGAATCTAACTACAAGGGAACTATGAGGAGGTATTCCATTCCTCTCATTCTTTATTCTCATGCTATAAATTTCACAAAAAATTGATAAACATGTTTATTGTACACTAATGTGCAGGTGAATAAATCTTTTCTGAAAGCCCCCACCCATTTATACGTGGTATTTCAGGCAGCAAAAATGTTTTAACGCCATTAGTCTAAAGGATCTCTCTCAATGCTTTCTTTTCACATTAACTTTCCAAGCTTCTTCTCGAATTGTTCCTGCAATTTTCAGGTATATGTTGGTTAATTGTTATGATTTGCATTCAATTTTCTTTTACCCTTTTGGGTTTGAAACGATATCTATTTTGCATTTATTGGTTAAGGTATTTAAAGCTTTTGATTAAGGTTTATATATTCTGGATGGTTATCAAAATTTTGATCTTTGATTGGGTTTGCGAATGCAGTGACCAAATGGGTCAAAGAAGATAGTTATTTTTTTCCATTTCTTTGTGAAACTCGATTCTGGTCTCCGATGCTAAAGTGAACCGACTTAAATTTCTAAAATCAATATTTTCTTTTATTGTTTAGCATCAATATATGTTATAGTGATAATACCAACATCCGGCACATAAGAAATATACCTACAAAATTGACTCACTAAAAAGGGACATTCTGGTCGTAACAAGAAATCTTAGATCAAAATTTACAATTAAATGAGATTGAAAGGAACGTAATACTTTTCGCAGTCTTTTTAACAAATATTTTTGCAGTCTTTGTCTCTTGTAATTCGTACATGTATTTTTATATGTTTTGGTATGTTGTTAAAGTGGACTAAAAACTGTGAGTTATTTCTAATAAAGAAACAATCTGATAGGTAACGGCATATTAAATTTACTACTACACAATATTAATTAAACCAACTGGATGTTTTATACTATGCAGTTTTTATATCTCGAATTAGATAATGATGAAACTTAGTACAATTCATGACACTCAACGCTCCAAAAGAAGTGACGTTGCTGGAGAGGTGCCTAAATGATTGGCAGGCAACGACTACTCGACTTCTTTCTAACACACATTGTGCCAAATGCACCGGAATAATATCTCAAATACATCACGATCATACACTTCTAGTGTCTTC
Organism: Solanum sitiens; assembly: GCA_016801875.1. NCBI lineage: Eukaryota > Viridiplantae > Streptophyta > Magnoliopsida > Solanales > Solanaceae > Solanum > Solanum sitiens. The sequence goes on along the minus strand of JABWTJ010000141.1, from coordinate 561,632 downwards.
ATTAGCTTCAACGTCAGGTTAGGACATCAAGACATCTCTATGATTATGCGACTACCTCATTAAATGTGTTTGACAAAAATGTTATTCCTTCTTTTGTTTTTGGGTAAATAAAGGATTTTCATTAATTAAACTATAGAGTCATTACGTAGGGAGACTAGTCTACAGTTAATTAAGTTGATACTCACATGCTATCCTCTTTTTTGTTATTTATATAGAAAATTTGTTGATCTTAAACGACTAGACAATGGGAATCAGTTAGCAAGACATAATCTACATGACATTCATGTTGGGACTTGGGTCCGTGCTAAATATTTATGTTGAGACAAAATGTTGGTCTATGCCAGAATAGAGGCAAAATGTAAAGCACATTCGATAATATGTTGTTTAGATATTACAAGTTTGATTTATGAGATGGTCTAATGCACTTATTATAACAAAAATCTCCGATAAGGCACATATTGTACATAGACTATTTTTATTATTGTTAGTTCAGTGTGAATCAATGTTTGATTCTACCTTGATGCAAGATTGAAACATGATCAATATTGTTCGAAGACATATGATAAATATAGCTAAACTATGATCTTTCTCACATATACATGAGAATGTTACATTCCTACACATGTTAGTGCAAAGTCATTTTGCTAAATGTAGCTGAACTAGGTAAGATGTATTGTTTAGTGAAAAATGACATCAAAACCAGGTTTGTTGGGTCCGTACTCAGCACGGGTCATGACCAATATAGTGTATAGATAAAAATTTGTAGGTTTCCATAAATCCTTTCTATATAATCCACATTAGGTTGAAAAGGTGAATTTGTTGTTGCACTTTTTTCTGATACAACTCAGCTTTTTTCCCCCCAAGTATCGATTTAACAACACGAAGCTTGTAGAAGAAGCTCTTACTCACTCTTCATGTCCTAATTCAATTTCTAATTACATGTGGATTGCATTCATCAGCAACGCCGCTCTCGGCTTAGCTATTTCCAGTTATTTCTCCATGACTTACCTTGATGTTGAGTGTGGTAATCTAACCGGCCTCGACACTGCCAATGTAAGTGAAAGGCCATAAAGAAGTTTCGTTAATAGCTTTGCCGTAAAAGGTCACTTATATGCTTCATTTTATTCTTAGCTTTTTAATGGTGTAGTGTGATGCATGGGTACTCAGTAATCCTAAAGAAATGTGTGTATAAACAGACATAAGAAATTTTGGAATTACAGTGTAGAGTGATACTTTAACATTCATGTGCACTAGAGAGATGAATAAACTCTAAAATCACACAGAAACACTTCTCAAAATACCTGTAAGAACACACTGATAGTACAAATGAGTGTCTTAATAATGGGGTAAATCTTGAAAAAGTTCCCTTTTCTCGAAAAGTTTTAAAAAAAGCAATAACTGTTTTTAGGAAAATCTTAATACTATGTAATTAAACAACAAAATGATACCCAACCCAAAATGCCAAATTAGTTTGTGTTTCACATAAACACAAATAGTACCATATTGCTGAAGAGGAGTCAAAAACAAAATAGGAGTGCTAATACAGACACCAGATGTTCAATCATTGCTGAAAATGAAGAAATTATAATTATGATTCCCGAGGGAGATGCCAGAGTTAAAAAGTTTCATTAGTTCAGTTTCAACAAGTATAATACTCATATTGTTTTAGTTAATCAATTATGCAACCTTAGGTAGAACACTGAATCGAAAATCAATAACTAATGTAGTCCGATAGGATTCATCAACACATAGGAGTTTCAAAGAAAGAATTATGTTTGGAAGCACGTGTGTGTAACTATTTAACTAGAAGTGGGATGTTAGACATTCATAGTTTATTTACTATACAACAGTCACAAATTTTCTACTTGCTAATTATGAATCTATAGCTTCTACATTGATTCTTTTTCTTTTCAAGAATCGAAGCTTCTTCATAAAGAAAAAGATCAATCGTAGATGAGATAAATTGAACCATTCATATTATCGTTGCATTATTACAAATATTTTGAGTAGTATTTCACTATTATTCTAGAGTATATTCGTCTCTCAAATGCACATGAATTCTATTCTCTCAAATATTTCTTGAACTTCTATTGTAGAAATTTTCTGTCCAACTATTTGATTTTATTTCTCTAGTGTGGAAGTCAGTAGTTGTTTCTATAAGTTTGTAAATGTTAGTCATTTTCACATTTGCATGAGATGGTTTCTATCTACTAAACCTGAATCTTACACAGTCTAACAAAGATTGTAATGTACTAGCACTTCTTCAGGTATATTAACTTTTTAGTTTCCTTGTAGACTTTTTCTTAGCGATTTTTGATTCTGCTTCTATTATTCATTCTTATTGTAATGAGTTATCAAGAGAGGATTATCTTGTCCATAAAGAGGAAGACATGAAGATAACGTACATGTTTGTGACCTTAGGTTCATAGGTGCAACACAAGAATGTTGTCTTAGATAACTATCCCAGCCCCATATTATACATGAAAATAGCTTTGTAACCTTCAAAAACTTATAAGTACATCTTTCATTAAAAAAAAGAACCAAATAAATGGACTCAATAATCAATGATGTTAAAAAAAAATGCTGATGTGTTCTCCTGGATAGACTTTTGTGTGATGATAATTGCAATTGTGATTCATCATAGTTGTGATATTTGGTTTCCCTGGAAAAAGTCTTTTTGACAGTTTTCTACTTTGCAGAATGTATTTCATTGTATTTGTACCCCTTTCTTAATACAACAAACAAGTCAACACATCTCGAATATTTGATGAGGCTTACAAGCTTAGGTGTCATTGGTGCCATCGTGAAGGCAATATGCCTGAAAATATAGTAGACATATTACCTTCACGAGGGTACCAAAGACACCTAAGCTTTTAGTCACAAATATTCAAAAGGTGTCTGCTTTCTTGTTGTATTAAGAGGGGGGGGGGGGGCGGAATACAAAGGAGTTTTTGCTGCAAAGTAGAAAACTATCATAAGGATCAATTCAAGGGAAACCAAGTAGTACAACTATGGTCCCAAAAAATTCTATCCAGATCTTGAGGACACATCATCATTATATAGTCCAGATATCTTATTCTTTTTTTTGTTAAGAGATTTACTTATAAGTTTTTGAAGGCCACAAAGCATTTTACATGAATAATATATGACTGGGATATTTATCTACGATAACATTCTTATGTTCCACTGGCCAACTCTTCAATGAAACTAAGACAACAAACATGTAATCTTCATTTCTTACTCTTTAAGGACATTACTATAAGATCACCAACAAAAATGAATAATAGAAACAATATCAAAAATCACTGAGAAAAAGTCCACAAGGAAAATAAGTTAATATACTTGAAGAAGTGCTAGTGCATTACAAACTCTATTGGATTGGGCAGGAGTAAAGTTTGGTTGCAACAAAACAGGGTAGATAGAAATATCTCCTGCAAATGTGAAATTAACAATTACAAACTTATAGAAAGAGTTATTTTGACTGAACCAATAATATATATTGGTTCCGGTAAAGAATACCACCACCTACATATAGTAACTTTTGTATTCCATCTAAGTTAGGCTAAGACGCAAAAACAGTTAAATTGGGATAAGATTTAAATGATAGAATAGTTTTTCATCCTTGTGTGATATTTGCAATGTAACTTGTTGTCCTGCTTTGATGAATGGACTCATTTTCCTCATTTTCAAGAAGCTTGATTGATTTATTAGAGAATGTATTTTTCAAAAATATTGAGCAACCAAACATGGAAAAATTGAAAAATATTTTTCATACCAAACAAACTTGGGCCTTTAACAAACTTTTCTGAGGTAGATATTAATACAATCCTCATTATTTATTTAAACTGTGAATATTTTTTGGAGGCAAAGAGGTTGTTCTCGAAAGGTCTTCGACGCTCATGTACAACAAGTTTAGGTACTATAAAGAAGAAGAAAACATAACTAATAACAATAAATAGATTATGATTGATATCAAAAGCAAAAATCACAAGAAAACAACTTGTAGAACGACATACTCTAACAAACCTGAATTCTCAAAAATCAATACAATACTACACTATCTAATAACTTTCTACCCTAATATGTGACATACCCTTCTATCTAAGATAATGTCATCGATAATATGAAGTTGCATCATGTCTTGACTTATCACCTCTCTCTAATGCATTTTCGGACTGCCTCTATCTCTTTATATGCTTCTAATATCCAACCTCCTGCGGGCATCTAAGCATCTCCTCTTCGCATGTCCAAACCATTTTAGTCCTGTTTTTTTCATCTTGTCCATCATGATGGCCACCTTACCTTGTTGGTAATATCATTCCTAACTTTATTGCTTTAACTATACCCACACATCCATCTCATCATCATCATTACTGCAATATGCATATTCTGAACTTCTGGATTAGTCAGCACTCTGACTATACAACGACGGCAGTCTAATTGCTACTCCATAGAAATCATCTTTTAAGTTTTGGTGATACTATCCTATCACATAAGACTCAAAAGGAAAGCTTTCACTTTGTCCACGTCGCACCAATACGATGTGTAATATCATTTTCGACGTCCCCACTTCCCTAAATTATAAATATAAGATACTTGAAATTATCTTTCTTGGGATAGGTTCATGTGCCAATCCCCACTTCCACGCCTTTCTTATTCCTTGCATCAATCAATTTGTACTCCAAGTGGTTTAGTCCTACTCAACTTGAACCCTTTGTACTCCAGAGTTCTCCTCCACACCTCTACCCTACCATTAATTCTTCTTGTGGATCTCATTAATTAGTATTATGTCATCCACAAATATGATACACCGAAAAATCTTGTCTTAAATATGCAATGTCAATTTATCCATCACCATTGAAAACAAGAATGGACTAGGAATCGACCCCTAGTGAAACCTTTTCTCAAGTATGAGGTGATTTGAGTCTCCTCCTATTGTTCTAATCGAGGTTTAAGATCCATCATACGTTTCATTTATCTCCCTAACGTAAGTGATAGATACACCTCTAGACTTCAGGCTTCTTTAGAGAACTTACATAGAGACTTTGTTGTAATTTTTTTCAAGGTCAATGAACATCATATGTGTAAGTCCCTATTCTTTGTTTATATTTCTCTAGCTTTCTTTTGACAAGATGGATGGCTTTTATAGTCGGTCATCCAACATTAATGTAAAATGATTCTCATTTTAATAGCAACAAATTCTAGAAAGATAGACTGAATTTATTGTGTCCATCTTCCCACTTTAATGAAGACTTTCATGTTATGATGGCTAACAAATTTATATTAGTTACTAATAAATATGATTTTTTAAAAATTCTTAAATATCACATCTTGCATGATAATATTTAGTTATTTAATTGGACTATTTATTGACATTATGATTCTTTTTGTTTCTAATTACGACTATTCTTATTAATTTTATTTTGAAATGTTATATTTGAGTTGAAGATTTATTAGGAATAATCTCTCTAGCATAATAATATAAGAATAAATTTACCTATGATTCTTCTCAAATCTTGCTTATGAGATTATGTTAGATACGCAATTATTGTTGGATCATCTTCACATATAAATGTAAGAAATCAAAGGAAAGCTATGATAATTTCAACTTGTCATTATTTTATTATATTATTATCTTTGCATGATTCTTCAGGTTTAATGATACATTATTAGTTTATATAGTTGATTCGTAAATCACACGAGTCATAAATTATTTTTGTGAAATGGCACATGTAATATCATTATATAATTATCCATTAAATGTTGATAGAGAAGAAGAGTGATTCTAGATTTAAGGGTGTAATCTAGTGATTAATAAAATAAACTAAATTGTGAAGGTTTAGTAAAATAAAATAAAAATCTACTCCATCTCATCTAACTCTCTGGTCATAATTTATTTTTATTTTATTTTTATATTTTTCTCATTTTGGATTAAATATGTACATATGTTTTTAGAATTTTTTTCTACTTACATATCATTATATAGCATCATATCATATCATCATCATATATATATATTATTAAAAGTGGAAACGAACTAAGTGCAAATTTGGATTACCATTTTGTCCCTACACTAAATTAAAATGTTGAAGAGTATTTATATTAATTAATTATTAACTACTAATTCAATACAAAGTTAATTTCTTATTCAGTAGTTTTGAGTCTCACCTCCTCCAATAGAGATTTTAAGCATTTTCAGTTTTCTAAGCATCAAGATAGTTTAAGTTTTCTATGGTGTATATTAAAATAAATCAAATTATATATGAGTGGTACAATAGATGCATGGAATCTATTTGGTTATGAATATTAATAAAGAACTTCATTAAATGTATATATATTGTAATCTATTATCATTTTTCTTTACTTTTTATCCACTCTATATAGTTCTCAATATTTCTTGTATTTGTTCTTATTTAATATATATCTTTTTCTTGATTTGTTTTTAGCAGTATAAACAATATAGACTTTAGATTCATACAAAATTAGTATTTTTTTGAGTGAATACTTTTTTGAAGATGTACACCCAATATCTTTATATAAGATATTTTAAATATTTCAGCCTTTTAAATTAAGTTCCTTATTCGTGAGTATAGATCAATTATATAATATGATTATATTTAACTAATTTAAATAGTCTTTTGTGCTAATTTACATATGAATGGACTCATAATATTGTATCAAACAAAGATAATTGTACGTGCAATTGGATTTTTATATATCAATTAGATTTTCTAATGTCACTAATTATTAACTATCTCTACCACAAATAAACACTAGTTTACAAGTGTATTCCATGAAAATGACAATGATACTTTATCCACCTTAAAGAAACATATGTTGATCAAAATTTCTATAGCACGAAAGACAATTTTATTCGGCAACAACTTATTGATATGGACGTGTTTATAAAATGATGATGTTACAATATCTTACACAAGATGCAAACTTTAAGATAAGTAAAACACTTGCAAACATAATCAATGTTATATACGTATGTCACATATAAAATATTTGTTGTTGAAATATTAAAAAAATAAATAAGGTAAGTATTGTACTAAATATAAGATATATTAGAACTGTATAAGAACAATATCACATATACCAATTGAATTGATTGAGAGTAACTACAAATAATTATATAAAATTTGGTAACACAGTATTTCTTGCAAGTTTAATAGCATCTATATCATTTAATTTTTTTGTACTAATGAACACAAGACACATGTGCAATACACGTGCCTATAGACTAGCTAGTATTACTAAAAGTGGGACGAAAAAAGGTTCAAGGTTGAAATACCATTTTATCCCTATACTAAATAAAAATATTATGAAATAGCTCATCAATTAAATATTAAATAATAATTATATAATATTTTTCTTATTATTATTATAATAATAATAATAATAATAATAACAATATTTATAATAATAGTAATAATAATAAATTATTATTATTATTATTATATTACATTAGATTCTAAAACTGGAAGGTGTTGACTCAAATATTCAAAGAAAATTGTTGGAGATTTTATCCTTTTAAAAAATAAATTAGTTCCATTCCTTTTTAAAAAAATTGTTTTTATTTTTATTTTCTCCTTCATTTTACTTAAAATAATCTATATATCATATGATTACTTAATTTATTAAATATTAATATTTTAATTACATAATGATATATATGAAGCCCAACAAGTTTACTTTAATTCTTATGTTATGACATTGTAATTATAATTTATTAGCTTAATTAATTTAATTAAAGTAGAAGACAAAAAAATGTATATAACTCTTTCAATTCACCGACACTTTGAATTTTGAAATTACAAATAAATTTATGTTCCATGATTTAATATGCTGAAATTCTTTCAATTTGGTGACACTTTGAATTTTGTAATCAAAAATAAATTTTGTGTCATGATTGAATGTGTCTCATTACTAAATATTTGTAGGTGAAATGACAACTAAATATCACTGTAAATACCAGTAAATTGTTAATCAGTAACTCCTTCTTCTTGGTTTCGACTTCCTCGTCTACTTCAAATTTGCAAGTTCACGTGGCAAGTTTCTGCTTTTCTACTTCTTTCAGGCTTTTGTCTCCTTCTTTACTTTAGCTTCCTAGTTTGTCTAGTTTTCCTATTTGATTAAGAAAACTACATTTCTTGCGTACTCCTTTATAAAAGAAAACTTTATATACTGGTTGCTTGTCGAAAAAGTAATACTTCCACAACTTTATAACTTCTAATTCGCGTGGTTGACGTTGTCCTTATCCCAATCGGATTCAGTCTGAAAAGTACATGTTGGCGCAATCGATTCCTTTTATCTGTTCCTCTATTTATCAATTATCAAAATCTTTCTCGTTCTAAGACACTCAAAATCAGAGGGGGCGAGGAAGTATTTAGAAAGGAACAATTCTATTATCACTCTAATTTTCGAAGCATTTTCTCCAATCGTTGCTACAATTTTCGGGCATATATATGTTTGTTAATTTTTTTGATTCTCACTTAATTTTTTCTTTTACCCTCTTTGGTATTTAAAATTTTTGAATAAAATTTATATTTAGAGTTGTGGATGATTTTCAAAGTTTTGATCTTTGAATGAGTTTTTGAATTGTAGTGACCAAAGGTTAAAAAAAAGATAGTTGATTTTTTTCGTTTTTTTGTGAAACTCGTTCCCAATTTCTCATGTTGAAGTGGACTGATTTAAATTTCTAAAATCAATCATTTTTTTATTTTTTATTTTTTAGTTGTATGAGTGAATATGTAAATCAATCTGCTACAACTAAAATCAAATAAGGGGGTAACACTAAGAAGATGATATACCTGAAACATTAATTTTATTACTTTATTGTCATATCATGTTAAGACAATTCTAAATCTTGTACCGATAGTCTTTTTGTGGATACATGAGTTTATTTTGTCATTTTCATTTCATCATCTTTGTTCTTTTTGTCATAAAATTATTGAAGACCTTGATTTCTTAATGGGTAAATTAAGAATAGTAGAAGCAGGGCCGACTCTATGCTATGTAAAACAAGGCCTCAACTTTAGGCCACAAATTTTGGGGGCCCCAAATTTTTGTCAAGAGTAAATTATGTGTTAAAAATTTACAAAAACAAATGATTATTTATGATAAAAAGTATAATTTTTTTAAATATATTATTTTATTCTTAATATCTTTTGTACTTCGTAAAAAATAAGAATTAATAGTGAAAAGTGTTGAACAAAGTGAATTACAAATTCTTTTTTATTTCTTTTTAAATTTTAGTTTCAGGCATTACTACAAGCATATTAAAATGAGGTATACCAAGTCATCAACTTCTTGGATCAAATTATATGATTCCAACTCTTATCTTTATGTAATATTTGTCAAGTTATTATATTGATGTTAACAATACATATAATAATTGCCTCACTGAAATGATGTTTTTCAGTGTTGAGTTTGATAAAATCTTACCTAAAACTAACAACTGAAAAAAAAATATTAAATACTAGCAATTTTCATCTAAATATTGTAAGAAAATAAATTTTGACTAAATACGTATATGAAATTTACTTATATTTTAGGCCGCGAATTGAAATTTTGCTTTAAGCAACCAATTACGTTGAGCCGCCCCTAAGTAGAAGGAGACTATTACAGAGTTCGATTTATTTAGGTTTTCTGTTGAAGTAGCGTCAATATATGTTATAGTGATGATACCTTTTGACACCCAATTTTGATCCTTCATGATTTGATTAATTTTTAAGCTTCTTATATATTGAAAAATTGGAAATAATTGTTTTTGAAAATAAAAAATACTTTCAAGATTATGTTCCAAACATTTTTTTCCATTTTTTAATATGGATTATATATCTTTATACTTAAAATATATAGATTTATATAATATTTCAATTTGAATAAATAGTTAGTAAGTCGTTTTGTCAAAAACAGAGTTCAATTAAGAACACAATTTATTTTCTTTAAAACTGACAATTTAATTAAGATCTTTCATTTTGAAATATATTTTAATGTTGTTTAAGTTAAGAAGCTTGAGTAATTAGTTGACTTTATAATCCATGTCATTTTCCCTTGAAACTCTTTTAACAGACTTTATTTAGTCCATATTTGAACTATCAGATAATCTTTGACCCAAAATTGTGGCCCAAATTCTTTAAACCCATTTCACATTAAGAGACCCAAGACCCAAGATTTGAAAATTTCCAGAGTCCCACATCGTTTTCCCCTTTGTTTTGACCCAGAGTTTGTCCTATATAAACCCCCTCACTCTTACTGTTCAGGGAAGGAGTTTTTAGAGGCAAGAAAAAGAACACCCCGCTAAGTTTTTGGGAGTTCTTATTTTCGTCACTAGAATTTTGTTGATTCGCGACTATTTTGGAATTCTTCATGTTCAGGCTTGAGTTCCAGTTGCTACCCAGAACAAGGTAACACTCGTATTCCGTCCTCATTTGATGTGAAGTGTTGGGTTTAGTTTTTTTAGCGATTATGTATACCTATTTTAGTTAACTAAATAAAGGTGTTCAGATTTAACTTCGTTGTTTCGCACTCTTTGTTAGTTTTAGATCTTGTCTCTTGTTTTGATCTCAGTGCTCAAGAATGGAGGTTTATTTTAACTTAACATTTTGGGAATTAGGTGGTCATGTTTAACTAATTACATCAAGATTTGTTGTTTAGTCTTTTCACTCCCTTTTTCGTTTTAAAGATGGTTATCGATAATCAATATTTAAATTTGTTTGAAATGCTTGATAGTATTCATATTTAAGTACCTTATTCAAATATGATGTAAATTTATTCTTTCTTTTCAGTTGAGGTCAAGAAATTTCAATTTCTATTATAAACAAAGAATCTCTGCAATGAAATCTGCAATTTTATCTTTCGAAGTCAAGCTAAAAATATTTTCCTTTGATGTGAAGAAAGTGAAGTGTTCTTTTTATTTGTTGTTGTTGTTGTGTCTAAAATTGGGCGAAGATTTTAAAGGTGTTGCTACATAAAAAGTATCTTATGAATTAAAAATGAAATTATGAAAATATAAAGTCTTCTTATATTAATTGCCATGGCCGCTAATTGCCATGACAACAGACCAAGATGAAGAAATATTAACTTGTAAATAGGGGACGATTAGAGATGAGAGAGAGTGTGTGTGAGATTTGTTTTATTAAATTTATTAATTATCATAATATCTAATTAAAAATTGAGAGCTGTTAAATTAATTAATTTTGACTTACTTATTTGTCTTCCACTTGCCAACAAGAAGGTGAATACACTTTTCGTGCGACATCATCATTTAAGGGTGTTTATATCTTAGTTTAAAATATTTCAGGGGGTAATAAGACTCCCCGTAAAGTATTGGTGTGTAGTTGAGAATTGGTTAATAGATTGAGGGGACATTTGATCATTTTCTCATTTTTTATTTTATTTTTTTTACTACTGTCTAGAATTGCTCAAAAACATTCGATTATGAGGTTAACACAATGTTATATGCACCTCTTATTTCTCTAGTCTGGAAGCCAGTAGCTGTGTCTGTAAGTTTGTAAATGTTAGTCATTTTCACATTTGCATGAGATGGTTTCTATCTACTAAACCTGAATCCTACACAATCTAACAGAGGTTGTAATGTACTAGCACTACTTCAGGTATATTAACTTTTTAATTTCCTTGTAGACTTTTTCTTAGCGTTTTTTGATTCTGCTTCTATTATTCATTCTTGTTGTAATGAGTTATCAAGAGAGGATTATCTTGTCCATAAAGAGGAAGAAATGAAGATAACATACATGTTTGTGACCTTAGGTTCATTGGTGCGCAATACAAGAATGTTGTCTTAGATAACTATCCCAGCCCTATATTATACATGAAAATAGCTTTATAACCTTCAAAAACTTGCAAGTACTCTTTCATTAAAAAAAAGAACCAAATAAATGGACCAATAATCAATGATGTAAAAAAAGCAATAATCACAAATATGTTCTCCTGGATAGACTTTTGTGTTATGATAATTATAATTGTGATTCATCATAGTTGTGATATTTGGTTTCCCTGGAATCAATATTTTTGACAGTTTTCTACTTTGCAGAATATATTTCATTGTATTTGTACCCCTTTCTTAATACAACAAACAAGTCAACACCTCTTGAATATTTGATGAGGCTTACAAGCTTAGGTGACATTGGTGCCATCGCGAAGGCAATACGCTTGAAATATAGTAGACATATTACCTTCACGAGGGTACCAAGGACACCTAAGATTTTAGTCTCAAATATTCAAAAGGTGTCTGCTTTCTTGTTGTATTAAGGGGGGGGGGGGATACAAAGGAGTTTTTGCAGCAAAGTAGAAAACTATCATAAGGATCAATTCAAGGGAAACCAAGTATTACTACTATCGTCCCAAAAAAGTCTATCCAGATCTTGAGGACAAATAATGATTATGAAGTCTAGATATCTTATCATTTTTTTGTTAAGAGATGTACTTATACGTTTTTGAAGGCTACAAAGCATTTTACATGAATAATATGTGACTGGGATAGTTATCTACGATAACATTCTTATGTTGCATCGGCTAACTCTTCAACGAACCTAAGACAACAAACATGCAATCTTCATTTCTTACTCTTTATGGACATTACTATAAGATCACCAACAAAAATGAATAATAGAAACAATATCAAGAATCACTGAGAAAAAGTCCACAAGGAAAATAAGTTAATATACTTGAAGAAGTGCTAGTGCATTACAAACTCTATTGGATTGGGCAGGAGTAAAGTGTGGCGGCAACAAAACAGGGTAGATAGAAATATCTCCTGCAAATGTGAAATTAACAATTACAAACTTATACAAAGAGTTATTTTGACTGAACCAATAATATATATTGGTTCCGATAAAGAATACAACCACCTACATATAGTAACTTTTGTATTCCATCTAAGTTAGGCCAAGACGCAAAAACAGTTAAATTGGGATAAGATTTAAATGATAAAATAGCTTTTCCTCCTAGTGTGATATTTGCAATGTAATTTGTTGTCCTGCTTTGATGAAGGGACTCATTTCCTCATTTTCAAGAAGCTTGATTGATTTCTTAGAGAACGTATTTTTCAAAAATATTGAACAACCAACCATGAAAAAATTGAAAAATATTTTTCGTACCAAACAAACTTGGGCCTTTAAAAAACTTTTCTGAGTTAGATATTAATGCAATCCTCATTATTTATTTAAACTGTGAATTTTTTTGTGGAGGCAAAGAGATTGTTCTTGAAAGATCTTCGACGCTCATGTGCAGCAAGTTTAGGTACTATAAAGAAGAATAAAACTTAACAACTAATAAAAGAAGCATTGCAAAGTCTACAAGAAAGGACTAACAACCACAACAAAATAATGTGGTAACTCAAACACAATAAATAGACTATGATTGCTATCAAAAGCAAAAAGCACAAGAAAACAGCTTGTACAACGACATACTCTAACAAACCTGAATTGTCAAAAATCAATGCAATCCTCCACTATCTAATAACCTTCTACCCTAATATGTGAATACCCTCCTATCTAAGACCATGTCATCGATAATATGAAGTTGCATCATGTCTTGACTTATCACCTCTCTCTAATGCATTTTCGGACTGTCTCTATCTCTTTATATGCCTCTAATATCCAACCTATTGCGGGCATCTTGGCATATCCTCTTCGCATGTCCAAACCATTTTAGTCCTGTTTTTTCATCTTGTCCATCATGATTGTCACCCTACCTTATCGGGAATATCATTCCTAATTTTATCGCTTCAACTATACACACACATCCATCTCATCATCATCTTTACTGCAATATGCATATTCTGATCTTCTTGATTGGTGAGCACTCCGACTATACAACGACGACAGTCTAATTGTCACTCCATAGAAATCATCTTTTAAGTTTTGGTGATACTATTCTATCTCATAAGACTCAAAAGGAAAGCTTTCACTTTAATTTGTCCACGTCGTACCAATACGATGTGTAATATCATTGTCGATGTCCCCACTCCTTAAATTACAAATATAAGATACTTGAAACTATCTTTCTTGGGATAGGTTCATGTGCCAATCCCCACTTCCACGCCTTTCTCATTCATTGCATCAATGAATTTGTACTCCAAGTGGTTTAGTCCTACTCAACTTGAACCCTTTGTACTCCAGAGTTTTCCTCCACACCTCTACCCTAGCATGCATTCTTCCTGTGGATCTCATTAATTAGCATTATGTCATCCACAAATATAATACACCAAAAAAGCTTGTCTTAAATATGCAATCTCAATTCATCCATCACTATTGAAAACAAGAATGGACTAGGAATCGACCCCAAGTGAAACCTTATCTCAAGTATGAAGTGATTTGAGTCTCCTCCTATTGTTCTAATCGAGGTTTAAGATCCATCATACGTGCCATTTATCTCCCTAACGTAAGTTATAGGTACACCTGTAGCCTTCAGGATTCTTTAGAGAACTTATACTGAGACTTTGTTGTAATTTTTTTCAAGGTCAATGAATATCATATGTGTAAGTCCCTATTCTTTTTTGATACTTCTCTACCTTTATTTTGACAAGATGGATGGCTTTTGTAGTCGGTCATCCAACATTAATGTAAACTGATTCTCATTTTAATGGCTATAAATTCTAGAAAGATGACTGAATTTATTGTGTCCATCTTCCCAGTTTAATGAAGTCCTTCATGTTATGATGGATCTCAAATTTATATTAGTTACTAATAAATGTGATTTTAAAAAAAATCTTAAATATCACATCTTGCACGATAATATTTAGTTATTTAATTGGACTATTTATTGACATTATTATTCTTTTTGTTTTTAATTAGGGATAATGCACAAGTACCCCCTCAATCGATGCCTGAAATCTCAGAGACACACTTATACTATACTAAGGTCCTATTACCCCCCTGAACTTATTTTATTAATAATTTTCTACCCTTTTCGGCCTACGTGGAACTATCTTGTGGGTCCAACGTTGATTGAATTTTTTTCCATGCTAGTGTCACGTAGTCCGAAAAGGGGTAGAAAATTACTTATAAAATAAGTTCAGGGGGGTAATAGGACCTTAATATTGTATAAGTGTGTCTATGGGATTTCGAGCATAGGCTGAGGGGGTACTTGTGCATTTTCCATTTTAATTACGATGTTTCTTATTAATTTTATTTTAAAATATTTTATTTGAGTTGAAGATTTATTAGAGTAAATTTACCTATGATTCTTCTCAAATCTAGCTTATGAGATTATGTTAGATACGCAATTATTGTTGGATCATCTTCACATATAAATGTAAGAAATCCAAGGAAATCTATGGTAATTTCAACTTGTCATTATTTTATATTATTATAATCTTTGCATGATTCTTCAGGTTTAATGATACATTAGTAGTTTATATAGTTGATTCGTAAATCACACTAGTCATAAATTATTTTTGTGAAATGGCACATGTAATATCATTATATAATTATCCATTAAATGTTGATAAAGAAGAAGAGTGATTCTAGATTTAAGGGTGTAATCTAGTGATTAATAAAATAAATTAAATCATGAAGGTTTAGTAAAATAAAATAAAAATCTACTCCATCTCATCTAAATCTCTGGTTATAATTTTATTTTATTTTATTTTTATATTTTTCTCATTTTGTGTTAAATATGTACATATGTTTTTAGATTTTTTTTCTACTTACATATTATCATATATCATATCATATATCATAATACCATATCATCATATATATTATTAAAAGTGGGAACGACCTAAGTGCAAATTCGGATTACCATTTTGTCCCTACACTAAATTAAAATATTGAAGAGTATTCATACTAATTAATTATTAACTACTAATTCAATACAAAAGTTAATTTTTTATTCATTAGTTTTGAGTTTCACCTCCTCCAATATGTATTTTAAGCATTTTCAGTTTCCTAAGCATCAATATAGTTTAAGTTTTCTATGGCGTATATTAAAATAAATCAAATATATTTGAGTGGTACAATAGATGCATGGAATCTATTTGGTTAGGAATATTAATAAAGAACTTCATTAAATGTATATATTGTAATCTATTATCATTTTTCTTTACTTTTTATCCACTCTATATAGTTCTCGATATTTCTTGTATTTGTTCTTATTTAATATATATCTTTTTCTTGATTTATTTTTAGCAGTATGAACGATATAGACGTTAGATTCATAGAAAATTAATATTTTTTGAGTGGATACTTTTTTTGAAGATGTACACCCAATATCTTTATTTAAGATATTTTAAATATTTCAGCCATTTAAATCAAGTTCCTTATTCGTGAGTATAGATCGATCATATAATATGATTATATTTAAATAATTTAAATTGTATTTTCTGCTAAATTTACATATGAATGGACTCATAATATTGGATCAAACAAATATAATTATACGTGCAATTGAATTTTTATATATCGATTAAATGTTTTAGTATCACTAAGTATTAACTATCTCTGCCACAAATAAATACTATTTTACAGGTGTATTCCATGAAAATGACAATGATACTTTATCCACCTTAAAGAAACATATGTTGATAAAAATTTCTACAGCACGAAAGACAATTTTATTCGGCAACAACTTCTTGATATGCATGTGTCTATAAAAATGATAATGTTACAATTTCTTACACAAGATACAAACTTTAAGATAAGTAAAACACTTGTAAACATAATCAATGTTATATACGTATGTCACATATAAACTATTTGTTGTTGAAATATTAAAAAAATAAATAAGGTAAGTGTTGTACTAAATATAAGATATATTAGAACTGTATAAGAACAATATCACATATACCAATTGAATTGATTGAGTGTAACTACAAACAATTATATAAAATTTGGTTACTCAATATTACTTGCAAGTTTTAATAGCATCTATATCATTTAATTTCTTTTGTACTAATTAACACAAGACACACGTGCAACGCACGTGCCTAGAAACTAGCTAGTATTACTAAAAGTGGGAAGAAAAAAAGTTCAAGGTTGAAATACCATTTTATCCCTATACTAAATAAAATTATTATGAAATAGCTCATCAATTAAATATTAAATAATAATTATATATTATTATTATTATTATTACTATTATTATCTTTATTATTATTATTATTATTATTATTATTATATTACATTAGATTCTAAAACTGGAAGGTGTTGACTCAAATATTCAAAGAAAATTGTTGGAGATTTTATCCTTTTAAAAAATAAATTAGTTCCATTCCTTTTTAAAAAAATTGTTTTTATTTTTATTTTCTCCTTCATTTTACTTAAAATAATCTATATATCATATGATTACTTAATTTATTAAATATTAATATTTTAATTACATAATGATATATATGAAGCCCAACAAGTATACTTTAATGCTTATGTTACGACATTGTAATTATAATTTATTATATTAATTAATTTAATTATAGTAGAAGACAAAAAAAATGTATATAACTCTTTCAATTCACCGACTTTTTGAATTTTAAAATCAAAAATAAATTTATGTGTCATGATTCAATATGTTGAAACTCTTCCAATTCGGTGACTCTTTGAATTTTGTAATCAAAACTAAAATTTATGTGTCATGATTCAATGTGTCTCATTACTGAATTTTTGTAGGTGAAAAGACAGTTAAATACGACTGTAAATACCAGTAAATTGTTAATCACTAACTCCTTCTTCTACTTGGTTTCGACTTCCTCGTCTACTTCAAATTTGCAAGTTCACGTGGCAAGTTTCTGCTTTTCTACTTCTTTTAGGATTTTGTCTCCTTCTTTACTTTAGCTTCCTAGTTTGTCTAGTTTTCCTATTCGATTAAGAAAACTATTTGTCTTTGTACTCCTTTATAAAAGAAAACTTTCTGTACTGGTTGCTTGTCGAAAAAGCAATACTTTCACAACTTTATAACTTCTAATTCGCGTAGTTGACGTTGTCCTTATCCCAGTTGGATTCGGTCTGAAAGGTACATGTTGGCGCAACCAGTTCCTTTCATTTGTTCCTCTATTTGTCAATTATTAAAATCTTTCTCGTTCTAACAAACTCAAAATCAGAGGGGGAGAGGAAGTATTCAGAAAGGAACAATTCTTTAGACGAGGTGTGCAACTTTAATTATCACTCTAACTTTTCGAAGCATTTTCTCCAATTGTTGCTATAATTTTCGGGCATATATATGTTGGTTAATTGTTTTGATTGTCATTCAATTTTTCTTTTACCCTTTTCGTTATTTAAAACTTTTAATTAAGATTTTTATATAGAGTTGTGGATGATTTTCAATGTTTTGATCTTTGATTGGGTTTTTGAATTGCAGAGACCAAAGGGGTAAAAAGAAGATAGTTGATTTTTTTCCTTTTTTTTGTGAAACTCATTCTCGATTTCTAATGTTGAAGTGGACCGATTTAAATTTCTAAAATCAATCTTTTCTTTTTGTTTTTTATTTTTTAGTTGTATGTGTGAATATGTAAATCTATCTGCTACAACTAAAGTCAAATAAGGGGTAACACTGAGAAGAAGATATACCTAAAACATTAATTTTATTACTTTATCGTCATATCATGTTAAGACAATTCTAAATCTTGTACCGATAGTCTTTTGTTAGGTGGATATATGAGTTCATTTTGTCATTTTCATTTCATCATCTTTCTTCTTTTTGTCATAAAATTATTGAAGACCTCGATTTCTTAATGGGTAAATTAAGAGTAGTAGAAGCAGAGCCGGCTCTATGCCATGTAAAACAAGGCCTTTGCCTTAGGCCCCAAATTTTGGGGGCCCCAAATTTTTGTTAAGAATAAACTATATGTTAAAAATTTATAGAAAAAATTGATAATGATAAAATGTATAATTTTTTTTATTATATGATTTTATTCTTAACATCTTTTGTAATTACTAAAAAATAAAAAATAATAATGAAAAGTGTTGAACAAAGTGAATTACAAATTCTTTTTTATTTCTTTTTAAATTTTAGTTTCAAGCACTATTACAAGTAAGGCTGGCAAACGGACCGGCTTTGACCCGGTCCGATCCGGTTCCTGTCCGGATCCCATACCGGTCCGTCCGGTACCGGTTGAACCGGTAAGGAACCGGTCTGCTAGTATATCGAACCGGTTACCGAATCGGTTCCCGGTTTTTTTTTATCCGGTTGAACCGGTTCGGTAAGAACTGGTTCCGGACCGGTCCGATCCGGTAAGGTCCGATTGACCCGGTTTTTTAATTTTAATATAAGTTTAAAATTTAAACATTAATATAAAATTGAATTTTAAGGTTTAAACTTTAAAGTTTAAACTTTTTCAATATAAACTTTGAAGTTTAAACTTTAAATTTAATTTAAACTTTAAACTTTAAATTCAATTTCAAACTTTAAAGTCAATATAAACTTTAAAGTTTAAATTCAATTCAAACTTTAAATTCAATATAAAAACTTTAAATTCAATTTCAAACTTTAAATTCAATATAAACTTTAAACTTTAAATTCAATTTCAAACTTTAAATTCAATATAAACTTTAAACTTTAAATTCAATTGCAAACTTAAACTTTAAATATAATTTCAAACTTTAAATTCAATATAAACTTTAAACTTTAAATTCAATTTCAAACTTAAGTTCAATATAAAGTTTAAACTTTAAATTCAATTTCAAACTTAAGTTCATTATAAACTTTAAACTTTAAATTCAATTTCATACTTTAAATTCAATATAAAGTTTAACTTTAAATTCAATTTCAAACTGAAGTTCAATATAAAGTTTAAACTTTAAATTCAATTTCAAACTTTAAATTCAATATAAACTTTAAAGTTTAAATTCAATTTCAAACTTATATAAACTTTAAAGTTTTCAATTGAAGTTTTTAATAATATAAAATTATTAATTAATAATATAAATATATAATATTATATAATAATTAAAATAACTAAAATTTAAAAAAAAAAAAAATGGTACCGGATGAACCGGTCCAACCCGGTTCCAAACCGGTCCAACCCGGTTCCTAATCGGTTACTAACGGACCGGGCGGAACATGTTGGATTTTCCGGTAAATCCGGCCGGTAAGATCTGGTACCGGTAAGAAAATCCGGTAAGAAAAATCCGGTACAGGTACCGGTTCGGGTAAAACTGGTCCGGTTGACCCGGTCCTGTTCAATAGCCAGCCTTAATTACAAGCATATTAAAATGAGGTATACCAAGTCATCAACTTCTTGGATCAAATTCTATGGTGCCAAATCTTATCTTTATTTAATATTTGTCAAGTTATTACTTATAGCATTATGTTAACAATACATATAATAATTGCCTCACTGAAATGATGTTTTTTAATGTGGAATTGATAAAATTTTACCTAAAACTAATAACTGAAAAAATAATATTATATACTAGAAATTTTCATCTAAATAGTGTAAGAAAATAAATTTTGACTAAATACGTATATGAAGTTTATTTATATTTTAGGCCGCGAATTGAAATTTTGGTTTAGGCCCCCAATTACGTTGAGCCGCCCCTTAGTAGAAGGAGACTATTAGAGTGTTTGATTTATTTAAGTTTTTTGTTGAAGTAGCATCAATATATGTTATAGTGATGATACCTGTTGACACCCAATTTTGATCCTCCACGATTTGATTAATTTTTAAGCTTCTTAAATATTGAACAACCATATATACATATAATATAAGAGAACTCTAGACCCCCTACGTAGCGCCACCACAAACAAGCATTCCCTTTTAATTTGTTTATTTTCAAAAGTAGCCTTTCTCTTTCATGAAAAGTTGTGAATTTTATGAAAAGTTCCGACTTTTATTGAAAAGTTGTGACTTTTATGAAGAGTTGCGACTTTCATGAAAGGTTGAGACATTTTCGAAAAGTTGTGGCTTTTTCAACGAGTTATGACCTTTTCAGTAAGGCATAATTATAATTTGTTCACACTATCTTTTATTGTTTATAAATAGAGGGGTTTCCTCTCATTTTAAAATAACAAAAATTCTGAACTTCTTCTTCTTTTGCAATGTTAAGTTAAATATTTGATTCAGAACTTCTTCTTCTTCTGTACAATTAAATATTTGTGTACTTTACTCCTTTTGAATGGGTCACTGACAAGGAGACAATCTGCATTTAGTGGGCTCGATTTTTCCTTTTTGTTTCATTCTACTGTCACAATTCCTCATATGTTTTTTTACAATCACTAATTTATGTTTATGATATTAATTGTTGTTTTTAACTATATTGTTTAAACTTTGTTGTTTATTTTTGTGTAAAATTATTGTTATAAGTATTTGTTATTATAAACTGTATGTAAATCTAATTATGCAGATTCGCAAATAACATTTTACATAATACATTTATTTACAACATTCTCTAGTAAAATATTTTCTTCTCCAAGAGATCAAAACTAAAAATCTATATAATTTTTGTTATTGTAATAATAATGTCAATATTAAAAGGAGCAAAAAAAAAAAGAAAGTCAAATGACAGAATTTAAACTAGCAATTAATTATAATTATATGATATTCAATAATGACTATTCTTTAACACCGAAGTATTTCTTTTAAACTTTTTCCATTTTCCCTTACTTCTCTTTCATCTTTTTCAAGGATGCTTAATGTTTTGTTTGTGCACAACTTCAGTTCCAAAAAGCTATCATAACTATATTACATATCAAATTTGGATTTTGGAAGATTGCATTTTTATTTTAAAATATATAATGACTACATATTACTTAGTCGTATATCATATGATTATACAACCTTTGTTCTTTATAAAAACATTAGTTATATATATATTTGTTAAAAATATATAATATTTTGAAAGTAACTGATAGTGTTATACCAACAAAATTTGCAAAGAAGAAAATTGAGAAAATATTTATTTGACTCTGTCACGACCCAAAAATGAGCGCGATGGCACTCGTCTTATCCCACCAAGACGAGTCAGCCTAAACTCAACCATTACAATAAAAATGCAAAAATTTGAGAAATCAATTCAAACACCCCCAAAATCTGGTTGTCACGTGTACAAGCCTCTAAAGTGTTATAATTGATTCATAAGAAACACAAATCTTAAATGAACTTGTTCCTAGAATAGAACAGGTCATAACTAAGGAGAAAGAAAGTACGCTGAGACGACAAACAGCTACCTCACAAATCTCCAAGAAGCCTCAGACAAGGAGAAAAGAAATATCACAAAGTCCGGGCTAGTAACCTACAAAAAAATTGTAGTAGCAAGGGGTGAGTACCAAACCACACGGTACCCAGCAAGTAAACGTCTAAACTCAAGCTAAGGGAATAGAATACGGGTACTCCTTACACACCAACCAAACCTCCACACCTACAACCTGCATAACAATTAACCCAACCTAACAGTTCACAATTTTCATAGCATCCAACTCTTCAAAATCATTTTAACAAATTACACAACCTTAACTATAACTCAATATTCAAAAATCACAAACTTTCACAAAAAGGCACTCAGAATATCAGCAACACACAAGATCAAGTTCTTCAAATAGAAGTAATCAAATATCAAGTACTTCCCAACCACAAATAAAACACATAATCATCAAGAATGAAGAATGTCATGGGATGCAATGCAATATGACACCATGAAGTGATATGTCTCAGAATACCAATTTCTCTCTCAACTGTATATACATGATACTCCTCGAAAATACATCGAGAGTTCATGACCCATGGGGGACTCGCGAGGTCCATATACCGACACGGACGATCTCCACGTGTCTATGCGGACGATCTCAACGCACTATCATAAATCTAACAAATTCGCACGGACGATCTCCACGTGCCCAAATCATAATCATAACTTTTCTATTGCACGGACGATCTCCACGTGCCCAAAATAATCATAACTCGATCTCAACACGGACGATCTCCACGTGTTAGACCCTTACTCATACCCAGTCTCATGTCAATGCATGTGCACAATATGATATCAAATAAAGGAGATGATGCAACACCTCAATAAACCAAATGTCGTTATAACATATAATCACCTAAATTATCACATTTATACGGGTTCACTAAAGAACACAATCACAATCAAATCAATACTATTTCAGTTAATGCCCATATGCTTTGGCATTCTCGGATTACAATCCACATTCTATAGTAATAAACCTTCTCATTATAACACCGGTACTCGTACCATCACAACACATCACATACAAACAAATAATCACATTGTCTTTTATCACCCCATTTTACCATTAGAATTAATCAATGTGGACAAGTCAACCCATCACCAAGTCCCATTACTCCCAAACATATACCACAAGGAAAACACGCATTTCATACACTTAGCAAGGGTTTAGAAATCCACTTGCCTCAAATTGTCGAACAATCACTCCTGGACTTGAGTCTTTCCCTTTCATTCAACCTCCAAATAAATGCAATCTATTCAAATAAGTAATTACAATAAGACTTTCGAACTAACAATAATCATATTACTATAGGTCTAGCCTAGACCCAAAAACTCACTTAATTTATAATTTAGTTCTTAATCTTGGTGTCTATAAATATATCAACTCTTTCAATTTTCTCTAAATTTCACGCTTAAGATTAAGTCCTAACTCCTTCAATATCATAATCTAATGGTATTCAAATAATATACATATATTATTTAATTAGGTATAATAATGTGTCAACTTGAATCATAAAGTGGTGACCGAATTTAGATGCATATATAATTAGCATCCTTAATTATTGAACACGATACCAAAAATCTAAACTCGATGATTTATCTAAACCTAATGGCACTAAAACTAGTGTCATAATTAATCCCTGGCAGTATCACTATATTACTATAAAATTTCACAACTAAAATTCATTACCATTAACATACTATCACTAATTTCATATTTTAAAGAAAACAATTAAAAGGGGCCACGCTGCACTGAAGCAATCAATTTGCTTCCTTTAAGTTGAAAAAAAATCAGCCCTCACAACAATATAAAAATTGATACTTTCCTTCTACTAATATATATTTAAATAATAAATTGTTAAATATTCTACAATGTAACTTCTCAATTTTTGTGTGGCGTACCTGGAGAAACGGCTCCCTCCTTTACAGTTCGTCGATGCAGGTATGTTCCTGACTCTCTTTATTTTTCTAAAATAATTATGTACTAACCTATTTTTGTTATATATGGGCCAAAAATATAGGGTTTTAATTAAATTTCAGACCTGGCCCAATATTATCAATTAAATAAATTATTTAAAATTATTCGTCAATTAAATAATCAAAATTATCAAATAGCTCAAAAAATTTCAAATTATTTTTTTTTCCAGGTCATTACATTATCCACCATTAAAAACCATGTTCGTCCTTGAACATAACGATGAAGAAAGAAGAATAATCAATGTTATCAAACACCTGAGGCATAATTTCCAGAATCAATATTTATCTCTCAAAGTGAGCTCCTCCTTAAGATCATTTCATCAAGATCCACTACTAAGAACTGGTTTTTCGAAAATAAAAATAAAAATAAAAAAAGTACAAATAAATTGGAGGATTTATAATTCAGGAATTATACCAAACCACAGACTAACACATGAATCCATTATGAACTGAAACCCTCTAAACCATAACAACTTATTTTCTCACATAATCTAGATAACCTTCTGAATCAATATTGGCTACAACCATAAGTGATCCTGAATCAACCACTAGACAATCATAGTGCACAAATCATCACAAATATTATCAAAATTTCCTTGTCACAACACAATCTTTTCACTAGTTTAAGTCATAAATATTTGATCTTTAGACATGGGGTAGTCATAAAGGGAGAATCAAACTTATCTAACCCAAAGAAGAAAATGATTAAGTAACCACCTAGTAAACAATACCTCCAAGTATACAAGACCTCTAACAACACTATCAGGAAAGATACTAGACAATTGTAACTCTTCATAGTAGCTCGTATATAAGTTTTCATAAGCAAGATTATACGTGTAGAACTACTAGTATACCTCAACTATTCAAAAAAACACTAAATCTATTTATTCTGAAATGACTAAGTCTATCCAAGAATCCTACTCTATCAATAGGACATAAGAGGATCGGTACATCCGATCCACCACTAAAGATTCACCCGTAGATATAGAAACACACGTGGACACATACATCGAATTATATTCCAAATTGTGTCCCAAAACACAGTAAGTGTGTCACATAATGAGGTAAGCAAAAAAATTGAATAATACCATATATTCTCTCCATAGTGCTCATATCAAACATTCCATTTTAATAATTCACTCTCTTTTATTTTTAGTAACCCACAACCAGTCTAATCCTTATTAAGATATAACAAATACTTGATTCATCAAACCCTACATACTTCTCAAAATAATCCGTTAAAGTCAACATTCTTAATACTTACAAACATCATAACCTCATCAGTCATTTACCTTACTCTCAAACTATTACTAGTATCAAAATATTCTTAGCAAACACATTGTAGCCTCTGAAAATTTCAAAATATGACTCTCTCTCTTTCCATTTAACCATTACATAACAGATATAAGTCACGCCCAAGAATTATAGCACTGATTTCAAATCTAAAGTACTTTTCTATCGAGGTACAATAATTGAATCACATTAAATGTCAATTTCACGCAAACTTTCACATACTATTTTGCAACTACCATTCATACCATCATGTACCTCGCTCATGCCAAAACTCAAAGAAAATCTTGGTCACTCCAATAATTCTTTATAGTATAAGCTCAAAATTCCTACTCACCATCAAATGCCTATGTAACATATCATGACAATCTATGTTATCTAAATAAATAGTAGTTTCAATCTCTCAAAATTCTCGATAACCCTGTATAACTGTAGGTCCATACTGTCGCATATCCATAAAAATTCATCTATCACTAAATAATTTAGCCCCACATAACAACACATAATCTTACATACCTCACAATTTTTCATCCAAATCAAAAATCCAATATTCATAAAATTTGTTTATAAATTCCTAGTGAGGCCATACTGAACAAGTTCACATCCATAGTCATATTATAACTTATATATGAAAACCTTTACATCCTTTAACTTCAAACCAAGAGTCTATATGACATGTCTTATTCCTTTACATATCTCAAATTCTTCCCATGACACAAATTTTAAATATCTTGAACTCTTTAATATACCAAATTCTTGTTTGATTCGCTAACTTTCTTACCAATCTTATTCTTTTGACCAACAACCCATGACATTTCTCCTTAATACTCTAAATCAATACTTCAAATGAAACATTTTCTTAGGTTCTCTATCAATCAAAAGTAACCAAATTTACTCAAATTATGAAAAAGTCCTTCCAAATGCTCAACAACCAATGTGATCAATCATTTCTTACCTCACTAATCCATACCTTGACAAAACATATTATCACAAATATAAACTCATCATGAAAAACTTGATATCCTAATCATGTAACACAATCTCATTATCTATCAACATTAGCTCATACATTGGATATTTATATGAGTTTATGTATCTTGGATTATCATTAATCGCCTCTCCATCGATCTTATCATATTTTTCGCAAAAAAAAAATCCTTTCATTCTCATTATCAAATTCAAAATAACAGAAGAACTAATCATCATACTCGAATTGAACGTCCTTACACTCCTTTCTCAAGGTTTATTAAATAGTTTTTTTTTTTAATCAATATGAATGACACGTAGCCTTATCACCTTAACCAGAGCAAAACAAATGGGACCACGTGTGTCTGAACCCAATTCTCCAAGTTTCTCTAAAGATACATCTGTAACCATTGCAATCAAAGTATATATTCTAGTTATTTCCTCGAGCTGAGATTAAACTACATACCACTAATTCTTTCTATTATGGCTTTAGCTCCTTTCAATTTTGTTCGGGTGGTGTCCCAACATCGCATACAACTTTCCATAAAATCACACTACTTACAAATAGTGGAAAATTACAACATTAGATACCGCAAGTCGTTAATCACCATAAAAAATTTGTTTAGCCAATAATCCTTATTATATAGTTGCATCTCAATTACAATTTTATCACGAATTCTTGTTATCATTATGCTTAGTTAGCCCTTATCATCACCACAAAGTCCACCTTTTCATCAATGTGACACCTTAAACTCAGTTATACCCATCAAATCCAAAGGACTAACCCACTTTTATATGCACTTTTTATTAAAATCTTCAATTACCTTTCCACAAGTGTACTCTTTGAGACTTCCTTTACCCATAAGTTTTTCATTCTAGTATATATCCATTCACTAGAACCTTAATATGAAATCACCGGTCCTTATTTAGAATCCTCGAGATACACTTCACAAACTAAACACATCAATATTGTACAATTGATTCACCACTAAAATTTTCCTTACAATATAATGCATAACTCATTCGTTTTTAGTTACAAGCTAGGTGATTTCTCAAATATGAATATGACATCAAACCTTATTATACGAGCATGGGATACAATTGATAACTCCTTATGTAGTTAGTATTCATACTTGACATCAAACGTATCCATTTCCATGTACCATTAGTACCACTTCGTGAAAGTCCATTACATCCACCACTAGAACACATCATACCTACCAAGGATCATATTCAAATAGGTTACACATTTCTACCTATCGAATAGCTTTACAATATTATCAAATTCGCTCCATATCTAGCCAAGTTATATGTATTCTTTCATAGTTCAGGTCAATATTACAAGTAACATACTCCATAACTCTAACCAAGTAAGTATCGATACTATTGTAGTAGAAATTCTAACCTTACTAGGTGCATTATTATTCTCATCATTTTCTAAGCAATCCATTCATGTTATGATAACTTTACTAATTGTAGTTTCCAAAGTTACAATATTTATTATCTAACCATCCTTTTAATTATTCCACTTTCAATTATCGAATCACTAGAGATATTATTTATACCACACAAGTATTATCCACTTTATAAGGGTAACTAACCTAACACAACTCCTTCAAATTTTTGAACATTCTAAATCTAACCACACATCATTTCCATAAGTATATCACTCCAACCCTAGTACCATATCTAACATCCAAGCCATATGAAGCACCAATTACTAACATGAGGAACTACACACGAATCATCACATAATAGAGTGAATGGAATGAAGTGATAAGAACAAAATCAGACCACATACGCACGATAGAGATTCAAGAAGTGAAGATTTTTCCTAAAAGTCAATATAGCCTCTCGAAGATAAGTACAGACGTCTCCGCACCGATCCTCGAGACTCTACTTAAACTCGGCTTGTACACACGTGAGACCTATGAACCTAGGGCTCTGATACCATATTGTCACGACCCAAAAATGAGCGCGATGGCACTCGTCTTATCCCACCAAGACGAGTCAGCCTAAACTCAACCATTACAATAAAAATGCAAAAATTTGAGAAATCAATTCAAACACCCCCAAAATCTGGTTGTCACGTGTACAAGCCTCTAAAGTATTATAATTGATTCATAAGAAACACAAATCTCAAATGAACTTGTTCCTAGAATAGAACAAGGTCATAATTAAGGAGACAGAAAGTACGCTGAGACGACAAACAGCTACCTCACAAATCTCCAAGAAGCCTCAGACAAGGAGAAAAGAAATATCACAAAGTCCGGGCTAGTAACCTACAAAAAAATTGTAGTAGCAAGGGGTGAGTACCAAACCACACGGTACCCAGCAAGTAAACGTCTAAACTCAAGCTAAGGGAATAAAATACGGGTACTCCTTACACACCAACCAAACCTCCACACCTACAACCTGCATAACAATTAACCCAACCTAACAGTTCACAATTTTCATAGCATCCAACTCTTCAAAATCATTTTAACAAATTACACAACCTTAACTATAACTCAGTATTCAAAAATCACAAACTTTCACAAAAAGGCACTCAGAATATCAGCAACACACAAGATCAAGTTCTTCAAATAGAAGTAATCAAATATCAAGTACTTCCCAACCACAAATAAAACACATAATCATCAAGAATGAAGAATGTCATGGGATGCAATGCAATATGACACCATGAAGTGATATGTCTCAGAATACCAATTTCTCTCTCAACTGTATATACATGATACTCCTCGAAAATACATCGAGAGTTCATGACCCATGGGGGACTCGCGAGGTCCATATACCGACACGGACGATCTCCACGTGTCTATGCGGACGATCTCAACGCACTATCATAAATCTAACAAATTCGCACGGACGATCTCCACGTGCCCAAATCATAATCATAACTTTTCTATTGCACGGACGATCTCCACGTGCCCAAAATAATCATAACTCGATCTCAACACGGACGATCTCCACGTGTTAGACCCTTACTCATACCCAGTCTCATGTCAATGCATGTGCACAATATGATATCAAATAAAGGAGATGATGCAACACCTCAATAAACCAAATGTCGTTATAACATATAATCACCTAAATTATCACATTTATACGGGTTCACTAAAGAACACAATCACAATCAAATCAATACTATTTCAGTTAATGCCCATATGCTTTGGCATTCTCGGATTACAATCCACATTCTATAGTAATAAACCTTCTCATTATAACACCGGTACTCGTACCATCACAACACATCACATACAAACAAATAATCACATTGTCTTTTATCACCCCATTTTACCATTAGAATTAATCAATGTGGACAAGTCAACCCATCACCAAGTCCCATTACTCCCAAACATATACCACAAGGAAAACACGCATTTCATACACTTAGCAAGGGTTTAGAAATCCACTTGCCTCAAATTGTCGAACAATCACTCCTGGACTTGAGTCTTTCCCTTTCATTCAACCTCCAAATAAATGCAATCTATTCAAATAAGTAATTACAATAAGACTTTCGAACTAACAATAATCATATTACTATAGGTCTAGCCTAGACCCAAAAACTCACTTAATTTATAATTTAGTTCTTAATCTTGGTGTCTATAAATATATCAACTCTTTCAATTTTCTCTAAATTTCACGCTTAAGATTAAGTCCTAACTCCTTCAATATCATAATCTAATGGTATTCAAATAATATACATATATTATTTAATTAGGTATAATAATGTGTCAACTTGAATCATAAAGTGGTGACCGAATTTAGATGCATATATAATTAGCATCCTTAATTATTGAACACGATACCAAAAATCTAAACTCGATGATTTATCTAAACCTAATGGCACTAAAACTAGTGTCATAATTAATCCCTGGCAGTATCACTATATTACTATAAAATTTCACAACTAAAATTCATTACCATTAACATACTATCACTAATTTCATATTTTAAAGAAAACAATTAAAAGGGGCCACGCTGCACTGAAGCAATCAATTTGCTTCCTTTAAGTTGAAAAAAAATCAGCCCTCACAACAATATAAAAATTGATACTTTCCTTCTACTAATATATATTTAAATAATAAATTGTTAAATATTCTACAATGTAACTTCTCAATTTTTGTGTGGCGTACCTGGAGAAACGGCTCCCTCCTTTACAGTTCGTCGATGCAGGTATGTTCCTGACTCTCTTTATTTTTCTAAAATAATTATGTACTAACCTATTTTTGTTATATATGGGCCAAAAATATAGGGTTTTAATTAAATTTCAGACCTGGCCCAATATTATCAATTAAATAAATTATTTAAAATTATTCGTCAATTAAATAATCAAAATTATCAAATAGCTCAAAAAATTTCAAATTATTTTTTTTCCAGGTCATTACAGACTCTCTAATAAAAGATACTATTTAACCATGGTAAAATGAAATTATGTAAACTAGGACAAACTAGTGTTACGATTTGTAATTTAGCCTTTTCTTTTAATATAACAAATGGTAAACTAGAATTGAATAACCTTTCATGAAAAGTTGTCACTTTTATGGAAAGTTGTGACTTTTATTGAAAAGTTGTGACTTTTACGAAAAGTTATGACTTTTATGAAGAGTTGGGCCTTTTATGAAAGGTTGTAACATCTATGAAATGTTGTGCCCTTTTCGAAAAGTTATGACTTTTTCGAAGAGTGGTGACCTTTTCAGTAAGACACAATTAGCATTTATTCACATTACCCTTTGTTGGCTATAAATAGAGGGGTTTCCTCTCATTTTAAAATAATGAAAATTCTGAAAATTCTTCTTCGGCACAGTTAAATATTTGATCTTGAACTTCTTCTTTTGCACAATTAAATTTTGTGTATTTTGCTCCTGTTGAGTTGCTCACTTTCAAGGACACACTCTGCATTCATTGGGCTCGATTTATTCTTATTTTTGTTTCACTCGATTGTTACAGATCCTGGTATGTATTTTTGTACAGTCATTAATTTATGGTTATAATATTAATAGTTGTTTTTTACTACATATTTTAAACTTTGTTGTTTATGTTTTGTAAAGTTATTGTTATATGTATTTGTTAGTACAAACTATATGTAAATCCATCTATGCAGCTTCAAAATAAGTTTTAACGGAATACATTTATTTACAATATTCTCTAAAGAAATCTTTTCGTCTTCAAGAGATCAAGCTTAAAGATTAATATGATTTTTTGTTGTTGTCATAATTATGTTAATATTAATAGGACTAAAAAAAATAGAAAGTAAAATGATAGAACATAAACTAGCAATTAATTATAATTATATGTACACAATGACTATTCTCTCACACCAAAATACTTTTTTTGATTCTTTTCCCCATCATCCCTTACTTCTGTTTCATACTTTTCACGAATCCTTAATGTTTTGTTTGTGCACAGCTTCAATTCCAAACCACTATCATAATTATATTACATATCAAATTTTGATTTTGCAAGATTGCATTTTAATTTTCAAACACATAATGACTACATATTACCTATTGGTATAACAGATGATTGTGGAACCTTTGCTCTTGAAAAACACACTAAATCGTACTTTGAAAGTATTTTTTATTTTCAAAAACAATTATTTCCAACTAGTAAATGGGCCCGCGCTTCGCTCGATTAGAATATTCTTCATTAAAATTTATTAGAATAAAACTTTTCTTGTATTTTGATGTTATAGTATTTTTATATAAATCGGTTTTTAAGTGTATAGAGGCTATTCAATTCTAGTTTATCATTTGTTATATTAAAAGAAAAGGTAAAATTACAAATCATAACACTATTTTCTCAGAGTTTACATAATTTTATTTTTACCATGGTTACATAGTGTCTTTAATTAGAGAGTCAAATAAATATTTTCTCAATTTTCTTCTTTGCGAATTTCGTTATTATAATACTATAAATTACTTTCAAAATATTATATATATATATATATATATATATATATATATATATATATATATATATATATATATATATATATATATATATATATATATATATATATCTTTATACTTATAATATATAGATTTATATAATTTTTCAATTTGAATAAATAGTTAGTAAATCGTTTTGTCAAAAATAGAGTTTCTATTAAGAACACAATTTATTTTCTTTAAAACTGACAATTTAATTAAGATATTTCATTTTGAAATAATTATTCTTATGTTGTTAAAGTTAAGAAGCTCGAGTAATTAGTTGATTTTTTAATCCATGTCATTTTCCTTTGAAACTCTCTTAACAGACTTTATTTAGTCCATATATGGACCATCAGATAACCTTTAACCCAAAATTTTGGCCCAAATTCTTTAAACCCATTTCACATTAAGAGATCTAAGACCCAAGATTTGAAAATTTCGAGAGTCCCACATCGTTTTTTCCTTTATTTCGATCCAAAGTTTGTCCTATATAAACCCCCTCACTCTTACTGTTCAGGGGAGGAGTTTTTAGAGGCGAGAAAAAGAACACCCTGCTAAGTTTTTGGGAGTTCTTATTTTCTTCACTAGAATTTTGTTGATTCGCGACTATTTTGGAATTCTTCATGTTCAGGCTTGAGTTCTAGTCGCTGCCCAGAACCAGGTAACACTCGTATTCTTTCCTCGTTTGATGTGAAGTGTTGGGTTTAGTTTTTTGTAGTGATTATGTATACCTATTTTAGTTAACTAAATAAAGGTGTTTAGATTTAACTTCGTTGTTTAGCACTCTTTGTTAGTTTTAGATCTTGTCTCTTGTTTTGATGTCAATGCTCAAAAATGGAGGTTTATTTTAGCTTAACATTTTGTGAATTATGTGGTCATGTTTAACTAGTTATATCAAGTTGTGTTGTTTAGTCTTTTCACTCCATTTTTTGTTTTAAAGATGGTTATCGATAATCAGTGTTTAAATTTGTTTGAAATCCTTCATAGTATTCATATTTAAGTACCTTATTCAAATATGATGCAAATTTATTCTTCCTTTTCAGTTGTCTTGAGTATTTCATTTTCTATGTGAAGATAGATAGATTTATGTTTGGTATTCTTGCGTCTCTTAGAGTGCTAGCTTAACTCTTTCTTGTCTTGGACAAGGCCCTTTCTCTCTAATACTTGAAGTTCGAAATACTCTTGATAAAAAATCGAGCGAAAATTTCAATTCGGCGATAAAGATAAATGTGGCGCATTTTCGCAAGTTATTAATATCTTGGTATGTCTATTGTTGTTTGACCAAATGTCCCATATGTTCACTAGATTAAGTTTTCCATCACCATTCTAATCTTTCTTTACCTCTGTAACTCTTAAGTGCAACTTTTAGGATTTTGATAAAATATTTTTGTCTTTCCTCACTTATATTTCTGATTTTCTCTCTATGAGTAAAATTAATTATTGTTTTGATTTGTCTTAATTTGAATAGAAATGAAAGTTTTTGTCATGTTTAAGTCATTTAAGTTGTTTATTATGTTCAAGTTTCACATGTTGCAAGAGCCCCCGTGACTTTCATCTTAGAGCATATTTTATAACTTAGAAATATTTTTTTTAATTTTTTTAACTTCTGTCTAGATCTACTAAAAAACATTCGATTATGAGGTTAACACAATGTTATGTGCACCTCTTTATGAGATTTGGTATATGAGCTATTACATTATCTTCTCCTCTCTCTTATGACTTTTCTTAGTTATGACGTCACAATTTCCGCTTTAGTTTTTAATTCTTTCTACTGCAGTGTTGATTCTACTAACTAATTATTTTTGCTTTTAACACTTTGTATTGTGTTGTTTTTGCTTTTTCAATTAATAACTGATTCATCGACATTTGTTGAATTTCACATAAATATCATCCTAAGACTCTACAAGACGAAATGGAAAAAAACTAGGACTCTACATGACATTTTCAATTTTGACAATTTGAATTCCTTACTAACCCTAATTAATGCGTCATTAAGATGTTTCTTTAATAGCTTGTCGTAAAAGGTAGAAATGTTTCATTATATTCCTATATTTTAATGGTGTAGTGTGAAACAAGGGTAATCAATAATCACTGAAAAATGTGTGTTTGAACAAATACAAGAAATATTGGAATTGCAGCGTGGAGTGATACCTTAGCAATCATGTGCATCAGAGAGACGAATAAACTCTAGAATATTGTTGAAACAATTCTCAAAATATCTGCATGAATGCAGTTATAGTACCAAACGAGTATCATATATAATAAGGGAGCTAATTCCTTATTATGAGAATCTAACTACAAGGGGGTTATGAGAAGGTATTTCATTCCTCTCACTCTTTGTTCTCATGCTATGAGTTTCAGACAAATTTGATAAACACATTTATTGTACACTAATGTGCAGGTGAAGAAAATTTTTCTGAAAGACCCCACCCATTTATGGCAGCAAAAACGCTTTAACGCTATTAGTCTAAAGGATCTCTCTCAATGCTTTTTTTCACATTAACTTTCCAAGCTTCATCTCGAATTGTTCCTGCAATTTTCAAGTATACGTTAGTTAATTGTTATGAATTGCATTCAATTTTCTTTTACTCTTTTGGGTTTGAAACGATATCTGTTTTGCATTTATTGTTTGAGGTATTTAAAATTTTTGATTAAGGTTTATATATTTGTGGATGATTGTCAAAATTTTGATCTTTGATTGGGTTTGCGAATGCATTGACCAAAGGGGTCAAAGAAGATAGTTTTTTTTTCCATTTCTTTGTGAAACTCAATTCTGGTTTCCGATGTTAAAGTACACTGACTTAAATTTCTAAAATCAATATTTTGTTTTATTTTTTAGTCTTATATGTGAATATGCAACTCAATCTGCTAACACACCATTAAAATCAAATAAGGGGATAATACTTAGAAGATGATATACCTAAAATATTAATTTATTACTTTGTTGGCATATCACCTCTTTCTAATCTATTTTGGAACTCCTCTGTCTCTTAATATGCCTACTATATCCCACCTCTTGCACCTCTTTATTGGGCATCTACGCATCTCTTCTTCGTATGTCATAACCATTTCAGTCCTGTTTTTTCATCTTATCCATCCTGATGGCTACTCTTACGGATAATATCATTCCAAATTCTATCGCTCCAACTATCTCCATACATACATCTCAACAACATCATTACCGCAATATGCATATTGTGAACATGGAAGTTCTTGACTGGTCATCTCTCCAACTATAAAACAATGTTAGTCTAATTACCACACCATAGAACTCATCTTTAAGTTTGGTGATACTATTTTATCACAAGACTCAAAATGCAAGCTTTCAATTTGTCCACGTTGCACCAATACGAAGTGTAATATCATTGTCGACGTCCCTACTTCCCTAAGTTACAAAGATGAGATACTTGAAATTATATTTCTTAGGGATAGGTTCATGAGTCAATCCTCACTTCCACGCCTTTCTCATTCATTGCATCATTAAATTTGCACTCCAATTGGTTTAGTCCTACTTAACTTGATCCTTTTGAACTCCGGGTTTTTCTCCACACCTCCAGCCTAACATTAATTCTTCTTGTGTGTCTCATTAATTAGTATTATATCATCTCCAAATAAAATACACCGAGAGATCTCATCTTAAATATGCAATGTCAATTCATCCATCACCATGGAAAACAAGAATGGGCTAGGCATCGACCCCTTGTGCAGCCTTATCTCAACCATGAAGTGATTTGGGTCTCCTCCCATTGTTCTAATCTAGGTTTGGATCCATCATACATAACATTTGTCTCCCAAATGTAAGCGATAGATACACCTCTAGCCTTCAGACATCTTTAGTGAACTTCCTTTGAGACTTTGTTGTAATATTTTTCAAGGTCATCTAAAATGATTGTCAACTCATTCTCATTTTAATGGCAATAAATTCTAGAAAGATGACTAAATTTATTGTGTCCATCTTCCTGGTTTAACGAAGTCCTTCATGTATCAGGCTCTCAAATTAATATTAGTTTCTAATAAATATGATTTTCTTAATTTTAAATATCAGATCTTGTATAATAATATTCAGTTATTCAATTGGACTATTATTGACATTATGATTTTTTTATAATACTATGTTTCTTTGTCATTTTATTTTGAAATGTTTTATTTGAGTCAAAGATTTACTAGGAACAATCTCTCTAGCTTATTAAGATAAGAGTAAATTTACGTATGATTCTTCCCAAATCTAGCTTATTAGATTATATTAGATATGAAATTATTGTTCGATCATCTTCACATATAAATGTGAGAAATCAAGGAAAGATATGGTAATTTCAACTGAATTAAATCAAGAAGGTTTAATAAAATAAAATAAATCTACTCCATCTCATCTAATTAACTCTCTGCTCATAATTTATTTTTATTTTATTTTTATTTCTTATTTTGTGTTAAATATGTAAATATATTTTAATTTTTTTTCTACTTGCGTATAGAATATAAAAGAAATAAAACTATTATTTAAAAAAGTTTTGCTTCAAGTAAATCACTTGTCCTTGACTAGTTTTTTTCTTTCTACTCTCTTCTAGGTTTTTCAATTTCTCCATAATCATTCCCCCATGTCCCAGTAATCTTAACTCAAAATCAGTGGGGGTGAGGAAATATTCGGAAAGGGGCAATTTGTGTATAAACAAACATAAGAAATGTTGGCATTACAGTGTAGAGTGGTATTTTAACATTCATGTGCATTTGAGGGATGTATAAACTCTAAAATCATACCGAAACACTTCTCAAATACTTGTAGGAATGTAAGGATAGTACCAAATGAGTGCCACAATAAAGGAGTAAATCTTGAAAAAGTTTCCTCTTCTCAAAAAGTTAAAAAAAAAGAAAAGAGAGGCAATTAGTGGTTTTAGGAAAATCTTAATACTATTTAGTTGAACATCAAAATGATACCCAACCCAAAATGCCAAATTAGTTTGTGTTTCACATAAACACAAATAGGACCACATTGCTGAAGAGGAGTCAAAAACAAAATAGGAGTGCTAAGCCAGACACCAAATGTTCAATCATTGTTTAAAATGAAGAAATTATAGTTATGATTCCCGAGGGAGATGCAGAGTTAAAAAGTTTCATTAGTTCAGTTTTATCAAGTAGAATACTGATGTTGTTTTAGTTAATCAGTTATGCAACCTTAGGTAGAATGCTGGATCGAAAATCAAGAACTAATGTAGTCCGATAGGATTCATCAACACATAAGAGTTGCAAAGAGAGTGTATTTGTTAGCACGCGCGTGTAACTATTAACTAGAAGTGGGATGTGAGAAGTAAGATGACATTCATAGTTTATTTACTATACAACAGTAATAAATTTTCCACTTTCTAATTATGAATCTATAGCTTCCACATTGATTTTTTTTCTTTTCATGAATCGAAGCTTCTTCATAATGAAATAGATCAGTCGTAGATGAGATAACTTGAACCATTCATATTATAATAGGCATATGGAATTGAACCTCTTAACTTCTTTTTTCTCCTAATATTCTCAACAACCATCTAATAGGTAAATTCGACATTCGACAACATCATTTTTTGTCTCAATTTTAGGTGAGTCCAATTACAATTCAACTCTCTCAAGTGACTAGCATATATTCATCAAAACCCTCAATCTTACCTAACTTCACCATATTCCAAAATTGAAATTATAGAAAATCATGCCCCGACGAATCAAAAGATATCATAAAGTTTTATGAAAGTAAACGAAACATGAAGGCAATGAGAAGAATAAACCTTCAAAAGTTCTAGAAAAGTGTTTTCATGAAGATTAGGGTTGCAGGATCAAGTATAAATTTTTTAGCAAATTGCATTTTGCGATCCTTATTAGCCGGTGCTCCAGGACTTGAAGACGACGACAATTTACCTCCTACTCCTCTAAAACTGCCGACACCTACGGAGAGAGAATAAGGTAAGTTTGTCATTCTAAAATCTCAATCAAATGCTTTTATAATTTTCTTTCTTTTTCTTCCCTAATTAATTTTCTCTCCTCTTTCTTCAATTTTCGAACTGAATAAAGACAAATTTCATCATTTGATTTAAAACCGCAACCTGATCAGTGAAAACGATCATTAATGAAATCTATTAGTACGTGAAAGAAATAATTTTTTCTTCATTGATGGTGCCACAATTTTAAATTAAAAGGTGAATTTTGTCTTTTATCCGTTTAGGAATAGAAGAAAGAGGAGAAAAAATAAAGTAGGGAAAGAGAAAGGAAGAAAATGATAAAAGCATTCAATTGAGGATTTAGAATGACAAACCTAACTCAGTCTATCTCAATAGGTGTCGGCATTTTTATAGGAGTGGGATTTATGCCATCTTCTTCTACCAGTGCCGGAGCAACGACCAATAAGGATTGTGAAATTCGATTTACTGAACAATTTGTACTTAATCTCCATAACCCTACTCTTCGTGAGAACATCCTTCTTGAACTTGCCAAGTGTTATTCTTCCTGTTTAGCTATATATATACTTTCATTTTTTATTCACTGTCGTATTGTTTATGCTTTCTATCAATTCCTCGGGGATGATTTCAATTCTTCATTATGGTGTAGTTCTGTAAAGTTGAGGGTTTTGATGACTATTAAACTTCCTATCATTTGATAGAATTGAAATGTAATTGGATTAACAAAAAATTAAGATGGAAAATGATTCTATCGACTGTCGAATTTACCAATTAGATGCTTGTTGAAAATAGGAGGAAAAAGTGGTTTGCAGTACCATATTATAATCTGGATGGTTCATCTGGGATCGATCTGTTTCATTATGAAGAAGCTTTAATTCTTGGAGAGAGAAAATTTAAAACAATCAATGTCGAAACTATAGCAATATAATTATAAAGTATAAATGTTATAACTACTGTGAGTAAATAAACTATGAATGTCATCTTACTTCTACGATCCCATTTTTAGTTAATAGTTTCACATATGTGCTTACAAAGACAATATTATGATCTAGTTAATAGTTTCACATATGTGCTTATAAAGACAATATTATGTCTTTACTATTGCTATGTGTTTCCAGCATGTCCCTTGGCATGCTTAATTATAATTTCTTCTTGTTGAGCAATGGTTGAACAACTGACGTCTGTCTTAGTACTCCTATTTGCTATTAACCCCTCTTTAGCAATGTGCTTATATTTTTGTTTATATGAAACACCAAATATTGGCTCAATATCATTTTGTTGTTCTGCTTAATAGTATTAAGATTTTCCTAGAAACACTTATTGCCTTTGTTTTTCTTTTCCAGAAGAGAAAACTTTTCTAGGATTTGGACCCCTTATATTGTGGCACTCATTTTGTATTATCGTTGCATTATTACAAATATTTTGAGTAGTGTTTCACTATAATTCTAGAGTTTATTCGTCTCTCAAATACACATGAATTTTATTCTCTCAAATATTTATCAAAAATTCTACTGTAAACAATTTCTGTCCAACTATTTCATTTTTATTTCTCTAGTGTGGAAGTCAGTAGTTGTTTCTATAAGTTTGTAAATGTTAGTAATTTTCACATTGCATGATATGGTTTCTATCTATTAAACAATCTAAAAGAGGTTGTAATGTACTAGCACTTCTTCAGGTATATTAACTTTTCAATTTCCTTGTAGACTTTTTCTTAGCGATTTTTGATTCTGCTTCTATTATTCATTCTTGTTGTAATGAGTTATCAAGAGAGGATTATCTTGTCCATAAAGAGGAAGAAATAAGATCATAACATTCATGTTTGTGACCTTAGGTTCATTGGTGCAACACAAGAATGTTGTCTTAGATAACTATCTCAGCCCCATATTATACATGAAAATAGCTTTGTAACCTTCAAAAACTTATAAATACATCTTCCATAAAAAAAAAGAACCAAATAAATGGACTCAATAATCAATGATGTAAAAAAAACAATAATAATTTATGTGTTCTCCGAGATAGACTTTTGTGTGATGATAATTGTAATTGTGATTCGTCATAGTTGTAACATTTGGTTTCCGTTGAATAAATCATTTTGACAGTTTTCTACTTTGCAGAATATATTCCATTGTATTTGTACTCGTTTCTTAATACAACGAATTAAACAAGTCAACACCTGTCGAATATTTGTGGCTTACAAGCTTAGGTATCATTGGTTCCCTCGTGAAGGCAATATGCCTGAAAATATATAGTAGACATTTACCTTCATGAGGGTACCAAAGACACCTAAACTTGTAAGTGTCAAATATTCATAAGGTGTTGACTTGCTTATTGTATTAAGAAAGGGGGACAAATACAAAGGATTTTTTGCTACAAAGTAGAAAACTGTCATAAGGATCGATCCAACGGAAACCAAGTATCACAACTATGATGGATCATTATTACAACTATCATCCCAAAGAAGTCTATCCAGATCTCAAGAACACATCATGATTATGAAGTCCAGATATCTTATTACTTTTTTGTTAAGAGATGTACTTATAAGTTTTTGAAGGCCACAAAGCATTTTACATGAAAAATATGTGACTGGGATAGTTATCTACGACAACATTCTTATGTTGCGCCGGCCAACTCTTCAATGAACCTAAACCAACAAATATCTAATCTTCATTTCTAACTCTTTAAGATCATTACTTTAAGATCACCAACAAAAATGAATAATAGAAACAATATCAAGAATCACTGAGAAAAAGTTTACAAGGAAAATCAGTTAATATACTTGAAGAAGCGCTAGTGCATTACAAAGTCTATTGGATTGGGCACTACACCTTTGTAATTTTTTTTTTGATCCCGATGACTGTTCTTTCACTTTTTTTTATCAGGGGATCCAACGACGAGGAGGTGGCTGTAGCAATTGCTCCATAACATGAATGGGAATGGGGTTGCTCTGGAGGATGGAGGATTCAATCATACGCTGTGAACTAAATTCTTACAAATAGTTCTTAAATTAAGATTGCCTATGATCTTTTTTTGGTGCATATTTTGGAATGCAGTTCTGCTCTCTACTCATATTTATTTATGAAGTGCATTATGTGAATCATTATGAAGATTATTATTGAAAGATTTATGAATATTATTGGACCTTTAGTAAGCCTGTTTCTTTTTTTGGTTCCACTTGTTCGGTATATATATCGACCTCGACAGAATTAGAATCGTTTTATAGATCCTCTTAATTAAACAACAAAAGCAACCTATCAAGTAAAATTTCAAAAGTGTTGTTTGGAGACGGTAAATTGTATGTAGGTCTTACCACTATTTTGTGGAGGCAAAGAGGTTGTTCTCGAAAGGTCTTCGATACTCATGTGCAGCA
The DNA here is from genome assembly GCA_016801875.1 of Solanum sitiens. Lineage (NCBI taxonomy): Eukaryota > Viridiplantae > Streptophyta > Magnoliopsida > Solanales > Solanaceae > Solanum > Solanum sitiens. The sequence continues at coordinate 520,015 of JABWTJ010000141.1, read as the reverse complement.
AGTTCAGGTATTATAAAGAAGAAGAAAACATAACAAAAAATATGAGAAGCATTGCAAAGTCTACAAGAAAGGACTAACAACCACAACAAAATAATGTGGTAACTCAAACACAATAAATATATTATGATTGATATCTAAAGCAAAAGACACAACAAAACAACTTGTACAATGACATAATCTAACAAATCTGTGTTGGAACTAATGCATTCACACATTAATGTTTAGTATTTCAATATTGTCTCTTAGTTTTTCAAGAAGTCTTTTGGAATTTTGTAATACATGTATCTAGTAATACATGTACCTAGTTAATTATGTGAGACTTTTTTTTTTCTATTTTGAATAGTATAAATAGTGATGTAGTTGATGATTGTAATCATCTCAAGTGGACTTAAGTAGCCTATATAAAACTTGAGCATTCTCTAAAGATAGTATTCTCCTTCTATATTTCCTACAAATTGGTATCAGAGCAGGTTTTGTTCTTAATGTGAGGTTAGGTGAAGAAAAAGAAGATGGCATCCAAAACAAATGAAGGTATTGATTCTTCAATTGTTCTTACTCCATTTTTTTATGGAACAGATATTGAATACCGGAAAATAAGAATGAGAACACATCTAAATGTTGAAGGTTTGTATACTATTTTTGTAAATGGATATGACGAACCACAAAACGATGGTGAACTTTCAGTAGCAGAGATGAAAAATCTTGAGGCTAAGTACCGTCAAGATGCAAAAGTCTTGAGCAAAATCTGAATGGGAGTCTCAAGAACATATTTTGCAAAAAATTGTACTTGTCAGACTGCAAAGGAAACTTGGGATTCTCTTAAAACTGAGGTGTATGGTGACGAAAAGGTACGCACTATAAATCTTCAAACTCTTAGAAGAGAGTTTCAAAATTTAAAGATGATAGAGTCTGAAAAAATAGATGAATATTGCACAAGAGTCATGAGTATTGTTAATGAAATGGGAAACCATGGTGATACAATTTATGACTAACAAGTTGTTGAGAAGATTCTAATTAGTTTTACAGAAAAATATGAGTACATAGTTGCTATCACTGAGAAAAAGATTTCCATCAAAGAGCTAGTTGGATGTTTTCATGCACACGAGAAACAAGGATTCTTTTCGTGAAGATCAATCCAAAGAGATGACTTTCCTGTCTAGAACAAATGAGAGTTCTCAAAATTTCTCAAAAAACCAACAAAAGAAGAATTACAATCCAAAAAAGAAGCAGGATCATGATAATTCTTCTAAGAAGTTTGAAGAAAAAGGTGAGAAAATTACTAGTCCTTTTTTAACATTTACAAAAGGATTAATCACAATGTAAAAAAACGTTGGCACAAAGACAAGCCCCAAAGTAATTATTATAAAAAATTCGGCCAAAATGAGAATGATTGTTGGCACAAGCAACAAGAGCAAAGAAGTTTCTGTGAAGAACAGGAGGAAGAAATGGAAGAAAATATTTTATTTGCTTCTCAATGTGATCTTTCAGCAAAAAGCAATGAATGGTATATTGATAGTGGTTGTAGCAATCACATGACTGGAGATGAAAAAGTTTTCCTAGCAATTAATAGTAGCATCACTACTAAAGTGAGAATGGGGAATTGACGCTTAGTTGATGCAAAAGGTATAGGTACCATTTCAATCAACATAAAACGGAGCGGTAAGAAAATTCATGATGTGTTTTATGTTCCTGAATTGGAAGAAAATTTGCTTACTTTTGGTCAATTCATGGAATATGGTTATTCTCTTATGTTTATATATAATTATTGCAAGATTTATGATAAAATTGAGTCAAATCAAGTCATTGTTGAAGTAGAGATGATAAAAAGAAAATTTCCTTTACAATGCATTCAAAAATGAAGTTGTAGATAACTCATGGCTTTGACACGAAAGATTTTGTCATTTGAATTTTCATGGTTTGAAACATCTCAAGCAAAATAACATGGTGCAAGACCTTTCTAAGATACATACTAAGAATAAGGTAGATAATATTTCTTACATATCTTTAGATGAGTCAAATCAAGAAGAGGACGAGGAAGAGGAAGATGTCCCTCAAGGAGGAGAAATCTCAGATTCAAATGATGAAGAGCCATTTCTAAGTGGAACCAAAATGTTGAATGACATTTATTAGAGATGCAACTCTGTCATTGTTAAGAAAGAAAATTATGAGGAGGCAATAAAGCACGATGTTTGGAAGAAAGCAGTTGGCAGAAAAAATTCGAAAGATTGAGAAAAATAATACTTGGGAGTGTATGAGTATACCAACGAAAGAGAAGTTGTAAATCTAAAGTGGATTTGATAAACCAAACTCAATCAAAAAGGAGATATTCAAAATCACAAAAGAAAGGCGAATTCAGTTGCAATTATTGTCATACTAGAGAACAACTTGTCGACATCTTCACCACAACATTTCCAAGTGAACAGTTTTGCCATCTTTAAGAAGGCATTGGAGTTTTCAAGCAAATGCATTAAGGAGAGTGTTGAAATTAATGCATTCACACATTGATGTTTAGTATTTCAATATTGTATCTTAGTTTTTCAAGAAGTCATTTAAAATTATGTTTAGCATTTCAATATTGTATCTAGTAATTTGTGATACATGTTGTTTTATCGAAATTCTTACCTTTTTATAAGAGTTTTCGATTTTTTAGAGTCGCCACTTAATTTTGAGAAAATTAAGAAAACTTTTGCTTTCAAAAGACTTTAAACAGAAAAAATCATTTTTAAACATTAAGGGGGTTCGGGGATTCATATTAACGTCTTAGGGAGGTTTTGAGAGCACCTAAGACGTCCGCTAACTTGCGGTTATCCGACAACTAATTTATTTGGATAAACTTAAAATTGCGATAAAAATATTTTTTGGAGTTGTTTGAAAATTAACGCCGAAAGAAATCATTTAATATTGTTAAAAAAAATTTATTTATGTAAATGGATTTAATTTGTAAAATCCTTTAAAGATTTTTTTACTTGATTTGATCTAGTCGTTAAAACCAAAGTGGCGTTTGCAGGGGTTCGGATTCTTCTAACCTTAAGCTAACGACAAACAAAACAGTTAAATAATAAAAAAAACAAATAAGGAGAGAGAGGGAAAGGGATTTGGGTCCAAATTCGGGTTCTGTTCGCCTTGACCGATTTTTGGACCCACCTGTTTTGGGTTTTTGACCCATTTCCTTTCGTACCTGTCCTGGACTAAGCAAATAATTAATACTAAGTAAATACAGTAAAGTAAAAGGCGACAAGGGCTTAGGCCCAACATAGATACAATATGATGAAAATAAATAAATAAAGTGGGCCTCTTTGGTCCAAATTCTTCAATTCTTTAAATCTTGGGACCCGTCCATTGGCTTAATAGGTTGACTGGAAAAGAGGAACTTTGAGCCTTTACGGCTCTTCTCATGGAATGCAAAGAAGAGGGTGAGAGTTCACGTTGAACTCGGACGAATTTTACATGCAATGAAGAGCAAAAATAAAAATTAGTACTTGAAAATAATATCTCTAAATCATATCTTAAAGAAGATTAAACGATTCCGAAATAATGAATGCACCTAAGCAAATTACAACTTAACACCTAAAGCAAAAATAAGTAAATAAATAAGTAGATTGGATGGGAGAGGGCAATTAATGTCATTAATTTTATGTAAAAGCACACATAATAGATAAGCAGTAATATCCAAAATATGTAATAATCTTAGGAGTAAATATAACCATGATGCATGAATAACTAAATAAATATTTTAGACCATGATGTGAAACGAATCCAATTTGCTATGGCAAATTAATACACACATAGAAGTATGACAGTAATAGCAACTAAACGTTAATACTAATTAAACTCAAGATTCAAATAGTTAACAAATTGGGTAATTGGCAAATTATATATATGTAGATATATATATGTATATATATATATATGCATATATAAAAAAAAAATTAAGATCAACCAAAACAGACCAGAACTCATTCGAATTGACTATACTACGTCACTTTCTCTGTATATGAACTTAATGCCTAGAAGATTCAATCATAAGAATAGGACTAAACACCACATTATATAAATAATAATTCTGATTATAAAATCAAGTAGAAAACAAAATGGCAGCTAGATCAAAATATCTTAAAACAACAAGTTTACACAGATATCGAGCTAAATAAAATAAAGATTAAATAGGCTACTGGAATGCAGATTACACTAAGAACATGGCCATAACTCCTAAACTAAAACTAATACACAAATAAATTCCTAAAGAAACATAAGCAAACTAAAAGGAAAACTGAAAAATTAAAAAAAAATTAAAAAAAAATTACAACTAACAGTATAAAACAGTAGGAACAAGAGAAATGCTACTAAAATATCATACCAAAACCTAATACACGAAAGCTAAAACAGAGCTAATTAACATATAACAGATAGAAAAGCTGGGAATTAAATAATACAAAGCTAAGAAAGAATTTACCTGGTTCTGGGCAGCAAACCGGAACTACGAGTTTGACGGAGACGATCCCACCACCTCTCCAAACTCGAACAGCCGCAAAAACATTTTAAAAATATTAAACTATGGAGCCAAGAATTCGCAAAATTTAGGGTACTCTCTTGCTACCAAAAAATCTCCTCTTTTTTCTCCCTCCCCCTTTGGTGCAATGAAGAAGGATTTATATAGGACAAAATTTAGTTCCAAATAGATGTGGGAAGCGATGTGGGACTAATGCAAAGTCCAAAATTTGTCTATTTGAATGGTTTTAAAGTAATTGATTAGTAGGATGAATTCACATAAATTAATTTAGCGAACTTCTTAATTTAACAAAAATAAAATAATTAATTTAATCGTAAACTAGTGATTCAAAAATATAACCATGATTTAAACTAAACTAATTTAAAAGACTACTCACTAAATTTAAAATATTTTTGAGATGGTTTTTTTGAATAATCATAAAATATACTAATTATATACATAATTATGTAAAATATAGATATAATCTAAAAACTTTAAGAAACGGAAAAAATTATTCAAAATAACGCAAACTTTATATTTTTTCCTAAATTTATAAAACTAATTATTTTAAATTGTTTGAGAGTTTAAGAAGCTGATGAATTAATTCTTATAGGGGAGGGTCAAAATTGGGTGTCAACAACTGTCCCTCAGTTTACTTGGATTGATGCAAGAAATATGAGGAAAATGAAATTGACCAATCCAATTTTGACCGACCACATATCCATCTTTCAGGCAAGGGGTTTGGTACGGACTTTAGGAATTATGACCGAGCCATGAAAATGGGTTTCTTACATATCTCAGGCTATATGGGAATTCAGGCCACTTGTAGTTCGATACACTAGATTTAACGCACGATTTTGAAAGAAATCAAAAGAATCTCGATACCGAGTTATGAAGGAATCGGGATGCTTGAGAATAAGATTTAAGAGGGAATGTTAGAATACAGCCGAGTTTTGAACATCGAGCCCGCCTACATATCCTTAAACCATAGGAATCAGGCTGTTTGTAGTTCGAATCAATCGATTGAAAAGGGAATCTATTATGTTAGATAACCTTTGGTTCTGGACAAGTGACAAAATTAAACGAGTATGAAAAGGAGGCTTGTAAACTCTTAGCCATGAATGTGGTGCACTTCACACCCATACTTAAGAACTCACATGGACATAATTTTCAAAGCTCTCGGCGCATTGTCACTCAGATTGGAAACTTGCTTTCGGTAGACCAAAATTTCCGGATGTGAGACCGAAACTGACAAAAATCAGAGGAAAACCCACATGCCTTCTGATAGGGGTGTGGTTTGATTGTGGTGGAAGTCGCTCCTCTGATCGCGTCCTAAGAGTTTGATAACCTCTTTGGACTATTTCCCAGTTCGCTGCTAAGAAAAAGTTCCACGTTGTGCTGCATCCTTTTTGATGTCGTCCGCACCTGTGGAAAGTTTAAGAGAATTCATCCTTTCGGATGATCTCGACAAAGACTGAGATAAAACTCGTCAGCATAAAAAGTGCAATTAAAATGGGAGACAGTGTCTTTTACCATGTCGACACTTAATTGTTCTCCTTGACATTTGACGTCAACTCGATCGGTTTGACGTAAAGTAAATAGAGCTTATGTCTTATGTATGTAATGCAATCTTCAATGTATTCTTCATTTGATGTTGAAATAAATAAAAAACAGATGCAGTGCTGATATTTATCTTGATGTCGTCTTTGATGTTTTTCTTGATGTTTACTTTTATCAAAAATAAAATGATGCAGTTGATGCCGATGGGTGAATATTTTCTTCAGATGCACGATTCCTTTTCTGAAAGTGCATGATTCCTTGCGGGGCATGGGTATCTTCCCACGATGCATAAATTTTCTGCGAGGCATGAATATCTTCTCGCGATGTATGAATGTTAACTCGTGACGTATGATCTTCCGCAATGCATGAATATTGACTCGCGATGCATGATCTTCCGTGATGCATGAATATTGACTCTCGATGCATGATCTTCTACGGGGCAAGAATATCTTCCCGCAATGCATAAATTCCGCAAGGTATGAAATCTTCTTGCGATGCATAAATTTCAGCGAGGTATGAAATCTTCTCGCGGTGTATAATTTTCTGCGAGGAATGAATATCTTCTCGCGATTAACTTGTGATGCATAAATATTAACTCGCGATGCATGATCTTTCGCGATGCATGAATATTGACTCGCGATGCATGACCTTCCGCGATGCATGAATATTGACTTTCGATGCATGATCTTCTGCAGGGTATGAATATCTTCCCGCAATGCATAAATTCCGCAAGGTATGAAATCTTCTTGCGATACATAAATTTCAGCGAGGTATAAAATCTTCTCGCGATGTATAAATTTCAGCGAGGTATGAAATCTCCTTGCGATTAGATTGTGATGCATAAATATTAACTCGCGATGCATGATCTTCCGCGATGCATGAATATTGACTCGCGATGCATGATATTCTGCGATGCATGAATATTGACTCTCGATGCATGATCTTCTGCGGGACATGAATATCTTCCCGCAATGCATAAATTCCGCAAGGTATGAAATCTTCTTGCGATGCATAAATTTTAGCGAGGTATGAAATCTTCTCGCGATGTATAAATTTCTTGCGAGGCATGAATATCTTCTCGCGATTAACTTGTGATGCATAAATATTAACTCGCGATGTATGATCTTCCGCGATGCATGAATATTGACTCGGGATGCATGATTTTCCGTGATGCATGAATATTGACTCTCAATGCATGATCTTCTGCGGGGCATGAATATCTTCCCGCAATGCATAAATTCCGCAAGGTATGAAATCTTCTTGCGATACATAAATTTCAGCGAGGTATGAAATCCTCTCGCGATGTATAATTTTATGCGAGGAATGAATATCTTCTCGCAATTAACTTGTGATGCATAAATATTAACTAGCGATGCATGATCTTCCGCGATGCATGAATATTGACTCGCGATGCATGATCTTCCGCGATGCATGAATATTGACTTTCGATGCATGATCTTCTGCGGGGCATGAATATCTTTTCGCAATGCATAAATTCGGCAAGGTATGAAATATTCTTGCGATGCATAAATTTCAGCGAGGTATGAAATCTTCTCGCGATGCATAATTTTCTGCGAGGCATGAATATCTTCTCGCAATCAACTTGTGATGCATAAATATTAACTCGCGATGCATGATCTTCCGCAATGCATGAATATTGACTCGCGATGCATGATCTTCCGCGATGCATGAATATTGACTCTCGATGCATGATCTTCTGCGGGGCATGAATATCTTCCCGCGATGCATAAATTCCGCAAGGTATGAAATTTTCTTGCGATGTATAAACTTTTTGCGAGGGATGAAATCTTCTCGCGATGCATAAATTCCGCAAGGTATGAAATCTTCTTGCGATGTATAAATTTATGCGAGGGATGAAGTCTTCTCGCGATGCATAAATTATGCAAGGTATGAAATCTTCTTGCAATGTATAAACTTTTGCGAGGCATGAAATCTTCTCGCGATGCATGAATTCCGCAAGGTATGAAATCTTCTTGCGATGTATAAACTTTTTGCGAGGGATGAAATCTTCTCGCGATGCATAAATTCCGCAAGGTATGAAATCTTCTTGCGATGTATAAATATTTGCGAGGCATGAAATCTTCTCGCGATGCGTAAATTCAGCAAGGTATGAAGTCTTCTTGCGATGTATAAATATTGGCTTTTGATGTCATATTTGGTACCAAGTGAAGACAGTGCTTCAATCGAGCAACACAGTGATCTTCAGGGTGCCCTCTGGATAATCATATCATCTAGGCCGACAATACAGTAAACTGACCCTCCAGGTAGTGTATTGTCCCGATCGGAAATAAAATAAAATGACCCCTCCGGGTAGTGTATAATATCATATCTTACATTAGGATGCAGATGACGTCCTTTACGGAAAACGTAAACTCCCTTTTTTTTTTGATATTCTTGAGATTTTTGCTTGATTCACCTTCGAATCTAGCCGGACGTTCCTTATAGACTTTATGTTGTTGGAAATTGACTGAAATAAGCCATTCATATTCCCACGTCTCCGGTATAAGCAATATAAAATAATTCTTGCATCTACAGAAACATCGCTAAATTCTGGAGAGCTTTTCTCCTCCCTTGACTTCTCCATATTCACCATCGGAGGAATTTGCTGATTTTAGAGCAAAGCTATAAACCTGCGTCCACAGAAAAATTGTTAATTTTTAAAACGAACTTATCTGTGTCGATTTGTTCAGTTGTCTGCTTCATGTCCTGCTATCTCTGGTTGATTTCCTGATCTCCCGACTCTTGATAGATAAGACAAAATATTTTATGCCAAAACAAATGAAACACAAAGGGAAAACTTAAGAGAAAATAAATTTTGAGAAATAGTATTTTTGAGAAGAAAGAGTCACTGCCAAGTGTCATGTCACGTCAGGATTAGCGAACTTTTTTGAGTCTAATGCTCGGAGGTCTATCTGATTGTTTGCTGGGGAGTATTCAAAGTCACTCCAGACCGTCGATAAATCATGTTGAAATTTTGAGGCTATTCTCAAAATTTCTGTCTCAGTTACAAGTTATGGCTTATCTTCAACTGTCGGTAAGTAAATCATGGAACTTTCGAGATCTTCTCGAAAATTCTATCCAGTTGCAAATCTTGAAGTATCTCCACCTTGACTCGCTGGGGAAAAATCTTCTTCTCAGGAATTTTTGAGACCCTCTCAAAAGTTTTGTCCCAGTTTCTACTGTAAAATAGAAATCTTACGGGAAATATGACCGAACCCTTGTGGCGCCTACGTATCCCGTTGAGGGAGAAATCAGGTCAAATGTAGTTCTCCCTCAAAGGTTAACAAAATAAGAAATTTACAAAGAAACCGACCGAGGCCGACATAGGCCGCCTACGTATCTCATTCTTGAGAATTTAGGTCGAACGTAGTTCAATATACAGAAATATTAAAGGGATAAATAGGATGACCGAAGCCGACATAGCCGCCTACGTATCTCATTCTTGAGAATTCAGGTCGAACGTAGTTCAAATATACAGAAATACTAAAGGGATAAATAGGATGACCAAACCCGACATAGGCCGCCTACGTATCTCATTCTTGAGAATTTAGGTCAGACGTAGTTCATTATATACAGAAATATTTAAAGGGGATAAGGGATGACCGGAATAACATTTGCCAACCAAGTCGGGTATTATGTCACCTCCACTAATCGAGACTCAATCTGTTTGGTAATCTCCTCTTTAATCTTTAGACTCAACTCGGGCTTGAACTTCCAAACTTTTTGCTTCACCGGATCGAACCCTGGATTAATCGGTAGTTTATGAGATACGACATCGGTACTCAACCCTTGCATGTCACCGACTTCCCAAACGAACACATCAATGTATTCGGTGAGTAAGTGTATTAGATCCTTCTTCTGAGTTTCATTCAAGTGAACGTTGATTTTGGCCTCTTTAACGCACTGTTGGTCTCCCAGATTTACAGTTTCAGTTTCCTCTAAATTCGGTTTATGCTGATTTTCAAACTGCAGAAATTCTTCAGCAACATATTCCGGTACCTCATTTTCCTCTTCGTAATCATCCACCTCGTCACCTGCCTCACTTCAGCTCGTGACATGACATGACATTGGTAGGTTAAAACTTATATTATTGAACCCATAAATAGACCAAGTTAGACAAGTAAAAATATAGCAAATAAGTAAATAAACCAAATTTTAAATAAAGAGGCTTTCATTCAAAAAGGGAAATAATGCAAACTTTGACTATGGCAAAGGGCCATGTTGCCTTTTTCAAACATTACGAGGAAATTTAAAATGCACGCAATTAAGAAAATGCAAAATGGTGGGTCTCGGGCCTCTTCCGGACTACCACCGATTTAAATATGCATTAAATGATGCCCTTCTACCAAGGAGTTCGGGGAATCAGGATCGGTGTGGAGGTCCAATTCTGCAGCATCTCTCCTGGTTCAGCATCACGGATACCAGCTAGCTCGACCTTTTCCTCAATAACAACATCGATCTCCTCAAAAAGGCCGCAGATTCCTTCCTCAACGTCTTCAGGGACGATCAGAGTTATCACCTTTATCACACACCAATCGTCGTCTGTCTCTATCATATTCACATTGCCGCCTCCTTGATTTGGCAAAGGATTGGTATTGACATTCGGTGCAGCTGGTTGTAGAGAGACCACCTCTTCGTCGATTAAATGCTGAATCTTGTGCTTGAGGTTGATACAGTCCTCAGTATCATGCCCAACACTGTTGGAATGATAAGCACATATCTGATCCGGCCTATAGAATTTTGAATAGATATCCACAGGTTTGGGCCCTACGTCTGCAGCCATTCGCTCGTACAGCTTTGTTCGGCTTTCTGCGAGCGCAGTGAAATTTCTCGAAGGTTTCTTCTCGAATCGAGGTCGAGGGGGATCATAACTTCCTTGTGGGGGAGGCATCTGTTGATAACCCCGGTTGTTCGGACGGGGAGTTTGATTTCTGGGATATGGATTTGTTTGGTAGTTTGGCAATGGAGCTTGGTAATATGGAGAGGAATTTTGGTATAGCGGAGCATGGACTTGATAAATGGGAGAGGGTGCTCTGTAACTCGACTGCACGTTAGCACAGTTGGGAGCAACACCTTGATAATGAGGAGACAGAACTTGGTAAAGTGGAGGATGGCTTTGGTATGTGGGAGATGGATTTTGGTAAATTGGAGGTGAACTTTGGTAGACTAGAGGAGGATTTTGGTATACTGGAGGAGGAGCTTTGTATATTAGAGGAGAATTATTTTTCTGACCAGCTTGGTAAGAGTTTTGAGAAGGTCGAGAACGACCTTGGAAATGGGAGTACAAAGATCTTCTTGGGTTTTTCTCGCCCTCATATAAAACAGCAGCCACGTTTTCTCTCTTCTTTTTCAACAACCCTGAAGATCCGGGCAATGCGGCTACACGGGCTATCTTCCCTGATTTTAAATCGTCCTCGATAGTCACTAATTTTGACTATCTTGGCAAACTTCGCTCCAACGAGCAACATGATTCTGTCACAATATTCAGGCTCTTGCACCCGCACGAACATTTCAACGATTTCTTTCTCAGACATGGGCGGTCTCACCCTCGCCGCTTCTTTTCTCCACCTATAAGCGAATTCTCTATAGCTCTCGGTTGATTTCTGCTTCATTTTCTCCAAAGAGTAACGATCAGGAACGATTTCTACATTGTAGGCAAATCGCTCGATGAAATCCTTTGCCAGAGCATTCCAGCTGGGCCATTGCCTGGTTTCATGCGAGGTGAAACCATTCAAGAGCTTCTCCACACAGGCTTCGGCTGAAAGGCCGCATCAATAGAGCTTCATCCCTACCAACTCCAATGAGCTGGTCGCAGTAGGCTCTCAGATGAGCCATAGGGTTTCCCACTCCTCCAAAAGTATCAAATTTCGGGATTTTGAACCCTTCTGGAAGGTCCAGATTTGGATGAATACATAAATCTTCATAACTTAGGCCGGCGGCATCAGGGACGCATTGCAGCTCCTTCATGGCTTTCTTGATCTCCTCTTTTATGTCTACCTTTGCTTCTTCCTTCGCCCTCCATTCTCTTTCGTGTTCCTCGTAATGGTCCAACTCAGAACCGTGTACGTCATGCTCAGTAGGGACGGAAACATGGAAAGTGGTCCTTTTGGGTAAGGGTGGAGCTACAGAAGGACTCTGGGCGTTTTGGGCATCTTGGTAATTTTGGGGATAAGTCTGAGGATTGGTATTCTAATTTAAGTGGTGGTGGGATATTTGGGAATAAAAAGCGTTCTGATTTGGATTTTGACTTTGGTTTTGCGGTGGTGGAGCAGATTGAGGTTGGGTATTTTGAGGATGAGAGGGCATTTGAGAATGATGGTTCTGAGGAGGTGGTGGAGTTTGGTAAGAGGCTGAAGCATATTGCGGATTTTGGATAGTTGGATCTATAGCGGGGGAATTCTGAGCGAGCGGCACGCCTTGAGCTGGATCCATGTTAGAGGAAGGGATGTATATAGGAGGCCTTCCATCTGCAGCATTAACAGCAAAACCCGGCGGAGGTAGATCCTGTCTCCTTTGCATTTCTATTCTCATTTCTGCAATTTGCTGCATCAACTGCAGAATCAACTCGTTTTGGTCCGCTATAGTGGGTTGAGCCACCACAACATCAGTAAGACCTACTTCCTTGCTATTGTCTCCCATAATCGTCTTTCCTTTGTCAGAATTTTGCCCTCGGAAGGAATCTGTGGGACCTTTTGACCTGGTGAAGTAAGAATGATCTGCCAGCTTAATCAACACAGATCAGTTCAAAATACCTGTGAAAAAAAAAAACTCAAAGGCAAAATGTGTTAGTCTGTGTCGATGATAATTAACACAAAATATCACACACATTATTGTAAACACATAAGGGTCGCTTCATTTGAAGATAAATTAGCCCACGTATATAGAAAGACGAAAAAAATAGACAGAAATTTATATATATTATTTTAGCACTAATGAGTCAGAAATGTCAACTTGAGTCGGGACAAAGTAAATTGTCGTACTTCTGATTTTTTTATTGAAATGTAACTCTACTTTCTTTATAAGAGTTGAGAAAGATAAAATTTTCTCAAAATGGGGACCGAACCTTGGAAGGCTGCCTACGTATCTCATATAAGAGAATTCAGGTCCTACGTAGTTCGACCCATTCTTGAATCTTTTTTTTTTTGATATGAGAGAGTACTTTTTGAAAAATAAAGTTCGAATTTATTGGGAGACTAAAGACTCGAGGAGTATTTGGACGTACTTTTGATAGTGATTTGATATTTTTGCTTAAGGAGTTCTAGAAAATATTTTTTGAGAATGAGTAGGCTAGAATATCTCCAAATGAAGTAACATAATCATACAAACAATTATAACACATAAACAGTTATTGCGCGTTCTAAACAGATATGTGACCCTTTTATGCCAAGGGTAGGCCTAACGATTTGAAGGATGTATATGTCATTTGAAATATTCCATTGTCTCAAAACCGAAGTTTATACAAATTTATGAATAAAACATAAATGGGAATACATAATTGGGGAAAACGGGATACAAAATAATCAGTCCCACGCAGGGGTACAATTCTGAAATATGCTTCCATAGAAGGTCCTTCCCTCTTCATTTCTTCTCCTCTCCAGGTTCCCGCGTCTTAGACTAGTAACTTGTGAGCTCTATCTTTGACTAGAATAAGCTACAATCTACTCTCAATTCCGAGGACAATGATTTTTTCAGATGATGTATACATCCTTCAAATTTAAACAAATAAATATGATAGCCCGTTCAGGCCGTAGGTCCTTTTGGACTCAAGGTGGTCTATCTAATGGGCCCAACACGCCTTGAGTGTTGGGTGATCTTAGTTCAATGCTTAGATTTGGATTTGGTTTTGCTCTATCTTATGTTGACTAGAATTGGTTTAGAAGTGACGGTTACCCGAGTCAGACAAACAACGGGGTGAAGCTACCAAACGACGTCGGATGACCGCATTCCAACTATTCGTTTGATACTTTCAAATGAAATTCTTGTGTATTTCTGAAAGGAGCCGTGGAAAACCACGTAACTCCCGTTTTCCTAATGCAAGCTATTCGCCAATTGGCAGAAAGATGCCACGAAAATGCAACAATTCTAAAATAAGATAAAATAAATAAATAAGCAATTAAACCATATAGCCAAATAAAGTTAGTTTTAAGGTTAGAATCCTCCAAGTCTCCAGCGGAGTCGCCATTTCTGTTTAATCGAAATTCTTACCTTTTTATAAGAGTTTTTGATTTTTTAGAGTCGCCACTTAATTTTGAGAAAATTAAGAAAACTTTTGCTTTCAAAAGACTTTAAACAGAAAAAATAATTTTTAAACATTAAGGGGGTTCGGCGATTCATATTAACGTCTTAGGAAGGTTTTGAGAGCACCTAAGACGTCCGCTAACTTGCGGTTATCCGACAACTAATTTATTTGGCTAAACTTAAAATTGCGATAAAAATATTTTTTAGAGTTGTTTGAAAATTAACGCCGAAAGAAATCATTTAAGATTGTTAAAAAAAATTTATTTATCTAAATGGATTTTAATTTGTAAAATCCTTTGAAGATTTTTTACTTGATTTGATCGAGTCGTTAAAACCAAAGTGGCGTTTGCAGGGGTTCGGATTCTTCTAACCTTAAGCTAACGACAAACAAAACAGTTAAATAATAAAAAAAACAAATAAGGAGAGAGAGGGAAAGGGATTTGGGTCCAAATTCGGGTTCTGTTTGCCTTGACCGATTTTTGGACCCACCTGTTTTGGGTTTTTGACCCATTTCCTTTCGTACTTGTCCTAGACTAAGCAAATAATTAATACTAAATAAATACAGTAAAGTAAAAGGCGACAAGGGCTTAGGCCCAACATAGATACAATATGATGAAAATAAATAAATAAAGTGGGCCTCTTTGGCCCAAATTCTTCAATTCTTTAAATCTTGGGACCCGTCCATCGGCTTAATAGGTTGACTGGAAAAGAGGAACTTTGAGCCTTTACGGCTCTTCTCATGGAATGCAAAGAAGAGGGTGAGAGTTCACGTTGAACTTGGACTAATTTTACATGCAATGAAGAGCAAAAATAAAAATTAGTACTTGAAAATAATATCTCTAAATCATATCTTAAAGAAGATTAAACGATTCCGAAATAATGAATGCACCTAAGCAGATTACAACTTAACACCTAAAGCCAAAATAAGTAAATAAATAAACAGATTGGATGGGAGAGGGCGTCATTAATTTTATCTAAAAGCACACATAATAGATAAGCAGTAATATCCAAAATATGTAATAATCTTAGGAGTAAATATAACCATGATGCATGAATAACTAAATAAATATTTTAGACCATGATGTGAAACGAATCCAATTGCTATGGCAAATTAATACACACATAGAAGTATGACAGTAATTGCAACTAAACGTTAATACTAATTAAACTCAAGATTCAAATAGTTAACAAATTGGGTAATTGACAAATTATATATATGTATATATATATGCATATATAAAAAAAAACAAATTAAGATCAACCAAAACAGACCAGAACTCATTTGAATTGACTATACTACGTCACTTTCTCTGTATATGAACTTAATGCCTAGAAGATTCAATCATAAGAATAGGACTAAACACCACATTATATAAATAATAATTCTAATTATAAAATCAAATAGAAAACAAAATGGCAGCTAGATCGAAATATCTTAAAACAACAAGTTTACACAGATATCGAGCTAAATAAAATAAAGATTAAATAGGCTACTGGAATGCAGATTATACTAAGAACATGGCCATAACTCCTAAACTACAACTAATATACAAATAAATTCCTAAAGAAACATAAGCAAACTAAAAGGAAAACTGAAAAAAAAAATAAAAAATAAAAAATAAAAAAAATTACAACTAACAGTAAATAAAACAGTAGGAACAAGCGAAACGTTACTAAAATATCATACCAAAACCTAATACACGAAAGCTAAAACAGAGCTAATTAACATATAACAGATAGAAAAGCTGGGAATTAAATAATACAAAGCTAAGAAAAAATTTACCTGGTTCTGGGCAGCGAACCGGAACTACGAGTTTGACGGAGACTATCCCACCACCTCTCCAAACTCGAACAGCCGCAAAAACATTTTAAAAATATTAAACTATGGAGCCAAGAATTCCCAAAATTTAGGGTACTCTCTGGCTACCAAAAAATCTCCTCTTTTTTCTCCCTTCCCTTTGGTGCAATGAAGAAGGATTTATATAGGACAAAATTTAGTTCCAAATAGATGTCGGAAGCAATGTGGGACTAATGCAAAGTCCAAAATTTATCTATTTGAATGGTTTTAAAGTAATTGATTAGTAAGATGAACTCACATAAATTAATTTAGCGAACTTCTTAATCTTAATAAAAATAAAATAATTAATTTAATCGTAAACTAGTGATTCAAACATATAACCATGATTTAAACTAAACTAATTTAATAGACTACTCACTAAATTTAAAATATTTTTGAGATGGTTTTTTTGAATAATCATAAAATATACTAATTATATACATAATTATGTAAAATATAGATATAATCTAAAAACTTTAAGAAACGGCAAAAATTATTCAAAATAACGCAAACTTTATATTTTTTCTTAAATTTATAAAACTAATTATTTTAAATTGTTTGAGAGTTTAAGAAGCTCATGAATTAATTCCTATAGGGGAGGGTCAAAATTGGGTGTCAACACATGTATCTAGTTAATTATGTTAGACTTTTTGTTTTCTATTTTGAATAGTATAAATAGTGATTTAGTTGATAATTGTAATCATCTCAAGTGACCTTAAGTAACCTATATAAAATTTGAGCATTCTCTAAAGATAGTATTCTCCTTCTATATTTTCTACAACCTGAATACTCCACTATCTAATAACCTTCTACCCTAATATGTGACATACCCTCCTATCTAAGACCATGGCATCGATAATATGAAGTTGCATCATGTTTTGACTTATCGCCTCTCTCTAATGCATTTTTGTAGTGCCTCTGTCTCTTTATATGCCTCTAATATCCAACCTCTTGCTACGCATCTCCTCTTCGCATGTCCAAACCATTTCAGTCCTATTTTTTTTCATCTTGTCCATCATGATGGCCACCCTACCTTATTGGAAATATCATTCCTAATTTTATCGCTACAACTATACCCATACATCCATCTCCTCATCATCATTACTGCAATATGCATATTCTGATCTTCGTAATTGGTCAACACTCCGACTATACAACAACGTCAGCCTAATTATGACTCCATAGAAATCATCTTCATGTTGTGGTGATACTATCCTATCACATAAGACTCAAAAGGAAAGCTTTCATTTTATCCACGTCGCACCAATACGATGTGTATAATCATTGTCGACGTCCCCACTTTCCTAAATTATAAAGATAAGGTACTTGGAATTATCTTTCTTTGGATAGGTTCATGTGTCAATCCCCACTCCCACGCCTTTCTCATTCATTGCATCAATGAATTTGTACTCCAAGTGGTTTAGTCCTACTCAATTTGAACCCTTTGTACTTTAGAGTTTTTCTCCACAACTCTACCCTAGCATTAATTCTTCTTGTGAATCTCATTAATTAGTACTACGTCATCAAATATAATACACCGATAGATCTTGTCTTAAATATGCAATGTCAATCCATCCATCACCAATGAAAACAAGAATGGACTAGGAATCGACCTCTTGTTCAACCTTATCTCAAGTATGAAGTGATTTGAGTCTCCTACCATTACTCTAATCGAGGTTTAAGATCCATCATACCATTTATCTCCTTAATGTAAGTGATAGGTACACCTCTAGTATTTAGGCTTCTTTAGAGAACTTACATCGAGACTTTGTTGTAATTATTTTTCAAGGTCAACGAACATCATATGTAAGTCCCTGTTCTTTGCTGATATTTCTCGACATTTCTTGTGACAAGAAGGATTTCCTTTGTAGTTGGTCATCCAACATTAATGTAAACTGATTCTCATTTTAATGGCAATAAATTCTAGAAAGATGGCTGAATTTATTGCGTCCATCTTCCCGGTTTGATGAAGTCCTTCATGTTATGATGGGGTCTCAAATTTATATTAGTTATTAATAAATATGATTTTTTTAATTTAAATATCACATCTTGCATAAAAATATTCAGTTATACAACTAGACTATTTATTGACATTATGATTCTTTTTTAATTACTGTGTTTCTTTTTTTATTTTATTTTGAAATGTTTTATTTGAGTTGAAGATTTAATAGGAATAATCTCTCTAGATTAATAAGATGAGAGTAAATTTACCGATGATTCTTCTCAAATCTTGCTTATGAGATTATGTTAGATACGCAATTATTGTTGGATCATATTCACATATAAATGTAAGAAATCAAAGGAAAGCTATGGTAATTTCAACTTGTCAATATTTTCATATATTATAATCTTTGCATTATTCTTCAAGTGTAATTATACATTAGTAGTTTATATAGTTGATTCATAAATCACACGGGTCATAAATTATTTTTGTGAAATGGCACATGTAATATCATTATATAATTATACATTAAATGTTGATAAAGAAGAATAGTGATTCTAGATTTAAGGGTGTAATCTAGTGATCAATCAAATAATTAAAGCATGAAGGTTTAATAAAATAACATAAAAATTTACTCCATCTCATCTAACTCTCTGGTAATAATTTATTTTTATTTTATTTTTATATTTTTCTCATTTTGTGTTAAATATGTACATATGTTTTAGAATTGTTCTTTCTACTTACATATCATTATATATATCATTTCATATCATATATCATAATATCATATCATCATCAAATCATGTCATATCATATCATCTCATCATATATTATTATAAGTGGAAAGCTCCAACCTTTAAAGTTGGATTACCATTTTGCCCCTCCACTATGAAGTTTATTATGAAGTTTATTTATATTTTAGGCCGCCAATTGAAATTTCACTTTAGGCCCCCAATTACGTTGAGCCGCCCCTGAGTAGAAGGAGACTATTAGAGAGATCATTTTTTTAGGTTTTCTGTTGAAGTAGTGTCAATATAGGTTATAGTAATGATACCTGTTGACACCCAATTTTGATCCTTCACGATTTGATTAATTTTTAAGCTTCTTATATATTGAAAATTTGGAAATAATTGTTTTTGAAAATAAAAAATACTTTCAAGATTATCTTCAAAACACTTTTTAACATTTTTTCATATGGATTATATATCTTTATACTTAAAATAAATAGATTTATATAATATTTCAATATGAATAAATAGTTAGTAAGTCGTTTTGTCAAAAACAGAGATTCAATTAAGAACACAATTTAATTTCTTTAAAACTGACAGTTTAATTAAGATATTTCATTTTGAAATAATTATTTTTATGCTGTTAAAGTTAAGAAACTCGAGTAATTAGTTTACTTTAAAATCCATGTCATTTCCCTTTGAAACTCTTTTAACATACTTTATTTAATCCATATTTGGACCATCAGATAACCTTTAACCCAAAATTTGGGTCAAATTCTTTAAACCCATTTCACATTAAGAGCCCAAGATTTAAAAATTTCCAGAGTCCCACATCGTTTTCCCCTTTATTTTGACCCAGAGTTTGTCCTATATAAACCCTCACTCTTACTGTTCAGGGGAGGAGTTTTTGGAGGCGAGAAAAAGAACACCCCGCTAAGTTTTTGGGAGTTCTTATTTTCGTCGCTTGAATTTTGTTGATTCGCGACTATTTTGGAATTCTTCATGTCCAGGCTTGAATTCCAGTCGCTGCCCAGAACTAGGTAACACTCGTATTTCGTCCTCATTTGATGTGAAGTGTTGGGTTTAGTTTTTTTTTAACGATTATGTATACCTATTTTAGTTAACTAAATAAAGGTGTTTAGATTTAACATCTTTGTTTATCACTCTTTGTTAGTTTTAGATCTTGTCTCTTGTTTTGATCTCAATTCTCAAGAATGGAGGTTTATTTTAGCTTAACATTTTGTGAATTAGGTGGTAATGTTTAACTAATTACATCAACTTGTGTTGTTTAGTCTTTTCACACCCCTTTTTCGTTTTAAAGATAATTATCGATAATCAGTGTTTAAATTTGTTTGAAATCCATGATAGTATTCATATTTAAGTACCTTGTTCAAATATGATGCAAATTTATTCTTCCTTTTTAGTTGTCTTGAGTATTTCATTTTCTACGTGAAGATAGCTAGATTTATGTTTCGTATTTTTGCCTCTCTTAGAGTGTTAGTTGAACTCTTTCTAAAGTTGTTTATATCTTGGTATATCTATTTATGTTTGAATAAATGTCCCATATTTTAACTAGATTATGTTTCCCATCACCATTCTAATCTTTCTTTACCTCTATAACTCTTAAGTGCAACTTTTAGGATTTTGATAGAATATTTGTTGTCTTTCGTCACTTATTTTTCTGATTTTCTCTCGACGAGTGAAATTAATTATTGTTTGGGTTTGTCTTAATTTGACTATAAATGAAAGGTTTTGTCATGTTTAAGTCATTTAAGTTGTTGATTATGTTCAAGTTCCACATGTTGCTAGAGCCCCCGTAACTTTCTATCTTAGAGCATATTTATAACTTAGAAAGATTTTTTAAATTTTTTTTTACTGCTGTCTAGATCTGCTAAAAAACATTCAATTATGAGGATAACACAATGTTATGTGCACCTCTTTATGAGATTTGGTATATGAGCTATTACATTATCTTTTCCTCTCTTTTATGTTTTTTCTTAATTATGATGTCACAATTTACTGTAGTGTTGATTCTACTGAATAATTATTTTTGCTTTTAACACTTTGTATTTTGTTCTTTTTGCTTATTAAAATCAATAACTGATTCATCAGCATTTGTTGAATTTCACATAAATATCATCCTAAGACTCTATAAGATGAATTGGAAAAAAATTAGGACTCTATAGGACATTTTCAATCTTAACAATATTCCTTACGAACCCTAATTAATGCGTCATTAAGATATTTCTTTCATAGCTTGTCGTAAAAGGTAGAAATGTTTCGTTATATTCCTAGATTTTAATGGAGCAGTGTGAAACAAGAGTAATCAATAATCACTGAAGAAATGTGTGTTTGAACAGATACAAGAAATATTGGATTTGCAGCGCGGAGTGATACTTTAGCAATCATGTGCATCAGAGAGACGAATAAACTGTAGAATATTGTTGAAACACTTCTCAAAATATCTGTATAAATGCAATGGTAGTGCCAAACGAGTATCATAATAAGGGAGCTAATTCCTTATTATAAGAATCTAACTACAAGGGGGCTATGAGAAGGTATTCCATTCCTCTCACTCTTTATTCTCATGCTATGAATTTCAGA
The DNA here is from genome assembly GCA_016801875.1 of Solanum sitiens. Taxonomy (NCBI): domain Eukaryota; kingdom Viridiplantae; phylum Streptophyta; class Magnoliopsida; order Solanales; family Solanaceae; genus Solanum; species Solanum sitiens. The sequence goes on along the minus strand of JABWTJ010000141.1, from coordinate 498,596 downwards.
CAAATTTGATAAACACATTTATTGTACACTAATCTGCAGGTGAAGAAAAGTTTTCTGAAAGCCCCCCCCACCCCCCACCCCCATTTATGGCAGCAAAAACGCTTTAACGCCATTAGTCTAAAGGATCTCTCTCAATGCTTTCTTTTAACATTAACTTTCCAAGCTTCATCTCAAATTGCTCCTGCTATTTTCAGGTATACGTTGGTTAATTTTTATGAATTGCATTCAATTTTCTTTTACTCTTTTGCTTTTGAAACGATATTTATTTTGCATTTATTGTTTGAGGTATTTAAAGTTTTTGATTAAGGTTTATAGATTTGTGGATGATTTTCAAAATTTTGATCTTTTATTGGGTTTGCGAATGAAGTGATCAAAGGGGTCAAAGAAGATAGTTATTTTTTTTCCATTTCTTTGTGAAACTCAATTCTTGTTCGATGTTAAAGTGGACTGACTTAAATTTCTAAAATCAATATTTTCTTTTATATTTTCAGTCTTATATATGAATATACAAATCAATCTGCTAATACACCATTAAAATCAAATAAGGGGTAGTACTGAGAAGATGATATACCTAAAATATTAATTTATTACTTTGTTGGCATATCACCTCTCTCTAATCAATTTTCGGACGCCTCTGTCTCTTAATATGCCTACTATATCCCACCTCTTGCACCTTTTTATTGAGCATCTACGCATCTCTTCTTCGTATGGCCTAACCATTTCAGTCCTGTTTTTTCATCTTATCCATCATGATGGCTACTCTTACGGATAATATCATTCCAAATTCTATCTCTCCAACTATTTCCACACATCCATCTCAACAACATCATTACCGCAATATGCATATTCTGAACATGGAAAATCTTGATTGGTCAGCTCTCCAACTATAAAACAATGTTAGTCTAATTACCACTCCATAGAACTCATCTTTAAGTTTGGTGATATTATTTTATCACAAGACTCAAAATGCAAACTTTCACTTTGTCCACGTTACACCAATACGAAGTGTAATATCATAGTCGACGTCCCTACTTCCATAAATACAAAGATGAGATACTTGAAATTATCTTTCTCAGGGATAGGTTCATGAGTCAGTCCTCACTTCCACGCCTTTCTCATCTAACTCTCTGCTCATAATTTATTTTTATTTTATTTTTAATTCTTATTTTGTGTTAAATATGTAAATATATTTTTAGAATTTTTTTTCTACTTGCGTATAGAATATAAAAGAAATAAAATTATTATTTAAAAAAGTTTTGCAAGTAAATCACTTGTCCTTGACTATTTTTTTTCTTTCTACTCTCTTCTAGGTTTTCAATTTCTCCATAAACATTCCCCCATGTCCCAGTAATCTTAACTCAAAATCAGAGGGGGTGAGGAAATATTCGGAAAGGGGCAATTTGTGTATGAACAAATATAAGAAATGTTGGCATTACAGTGTAGAGTGGTATTTTAACATTTATGTGGATTTGAGGGATGAATAAACTCTAAAATCATACTGAAACACTTCTCAAAATGCTTGTAGGAATGTAGGGATAGTACCAAATGAGTGCCACAATAAAGGAGTAAATCTTGAAAAAGTTTCCTCTTCACAAAAAGTAAAAAAAAAAAGAGAGAGGCAATAAGTGGTTTTAGGAAAATCTTAATACTATTTAGTTGAACATCAAAATGATACCCAACCCAAAATGCCAAATTAGTTTGTGTTTCACATAAACACAAATAGGACCACATTGCTGAAGAGGAGTCAAAAACAAAATAGGAGTGCTAAGCCCAAATGTTCAATCATTGTTTAAAACGAAGAAATTATAGTTATGATTCCCGAGGGAGATGCCAGAGTTAAAAAGTTTCATTAGTTCAGTTTTATCAAGTAGAATACTGATGTTGTTTTAGTTAAGCAGTTATGCAACCTTAGGTAGAATGCTGGATCGAAAATCAAGAACTAATGTAGTCCGATAGGATTCATCAACACATAAGAGTTGCAAAGAGAGAATTGTGTTTGTTAGCACGCGCGTGTAACTATTAACTAGAAGTGGGATGTGAGAAGTAAGATGACATTCATTGTTTATTTACTATACAACAGTAATAAATTTTCCACTCTCTAATTATGAATCTATAGCTTCCACATTGATTTTTTTTCTTTTCATGAATCGAAGCTTCTTCATAATGAAATAGATCACTCGTAGATGAGATAACTTAAACCATTCATATTATAATAGGCATATGGAATTGAACCTCTTAACTTCTTTTTTCTCCTAATATTCTCAACAACCATCTAATAGGTAAATTCGACATTCGACAACATCATTTTTTGTCTCAATTTTAGGTGAGTCCAATTACAATTCAACTCTCTCAAGTGACTAGCATATATTCATCAAAACCCTCAATCTTACCTAACTTCACCATATTCCAGAATTGAAATAATAGAAAATCATGCCCCGACGAATCAAAAGATATCATAAAGTTATATGAAAGTAAACCAAACATGAAGGTAAATGAGAAGAATAAACCTTCGAAAGTTCTAGAAAAGTGTTTTCATGAAGATTAGGGTTGCGGGATCAAGTATAAGTTTTTCAGCAAATTGCATTTTGCGATCCTTATTAGAAGGTGCTCCAGGACTTGAAGACGACGACAATTTACATCCTACTCCTCTGAAACTGCCGACACCTACGGAGAGAGATTGAAGTAAGTTTGTCATTCTAAAATCTCAATCGAATGCTTTTATAATTTTCTTTCTTTTACTTCCCTAATTAATTTTATCTCCTCTTTCTTCAATATTCGAACTGAATAAAGACAAATTTAATCATTTGATTTAAAACCGCAACCTGATCAATGAAAACGATCATTAATGAAATCTATTAGTACGTGAAAGAAATAAAATATTTTCTTCATTGATGGTGCCACAATTTTAAATTAAAAGGTGATTTTTTTCTTTAATAGTTTAGGAATAGAAGAAAGAGGAGAAAAAATAAAGTAGGGAAAGAGAAAGGAAGAAAATGATAAAAGCATTCGATTGAGGATTTAGAATGACAAACCTAACTCAGTCTATCTCAATAGGTGTCGGCATTTTCATAGGAGTAGGATGTATGCCATCTTCTTCTACCAGTGCCGGAGCAACGACCAATAAGGATTGTGAAATTCGATTTACTGAACAATTTGTACTTGATCTCCATAACCCTACTCTACGTGAGAACATCCTTCTTGAACTTTCCAAGTGTTATTCTTCCTGTTTAGCTATATATTTACTTTCATTTTTATTTAGTGTCGTATTGTTTATGCTTTCTATCAATTCCTCGGGGATGATTTCAATTCTTCATTGTGGTGTAGTTCTGTAAACTTGAGGGTTTTGATGACTATTAAACTTCCTATCATTTGATAGAATTGAAATGTAATTGGATTGACAAAAAATTAAGATGGAAAATGATTCTATCGACTGTCGAATTTACCAATTAGATGCTTGTTGAGAATAGTAGGAAGAAAAAGAAGTTCGGAGTACCATATTATAATCTGGATGGTTCATCTGGGATAGATCTGTTTCATTATGAAGAAGCTTTAATTCTTGGAGAGAGAAAATTTAAAACAATCAATGTCGAAACTATAGCAATATAATTATAAAGTAGAAATGTTATAACTACTGTGAGTAAATAAACTATGAGTGTCATCTTACTTCTACGATCCCACTTTTAGTTAATAGTTTCACATATGTTCTTACAAAGGCAATATTATGATCTAGTTAATAGTTTCACATATGTGCTTATAAAGACAATATTATGTCTTTACTATTGCTATGTGTTTCCAGCATGTCCCTTGGCATGCTTAATTATAATTTCTTCTTGTTGAGCAATGGTTGAACAACTGGCGTCTATCTTAGTACTCCTATTTGCTATTAACCCCTCTTTAGCAATGTGCTTATATTTTTGTTTATGTGAAACACCAAATATTGGCTCAGTATCATTTTGTTATTCTGCTTAATAGTATTAAGATTTTCCTATAAACACTTATTGCCTTTGTTTTTCTTTTCCAGAAGAGGAAACTTTTCTAGGATTTGGACCCCTTATATTGTGGCACTCATTTTGTATTATCGTTGCATTATTACAAATATTTTGAGTAGTGTTTCACTATAATTCTAGAGTTTATTCGTCTCTCAAATACACATGAATTTCATTCCCTCAAATATTTATTAAAATTCTATTGTAGACAATTTCTGTCCAACTATTTCATTTTTATTTCTCTAGTGTGGAAGTCAGTAGTTGTTTCTTTAAGTTTGTAAATGTTAGTAATTTTCACATTGCATGATATGGTTTATATCTATTAAACAATCTAACAGAGATTGTAATGTACTAGCACTTCTTTAGGTATATTAACTTTTCAATTTCCTTGTAGACGTTTTCTTAGCGATTTTTTATTCTTCTTCTATTATTCATTCTTGTTGTAATGAGTTATCAAGAGAGGATTATCTTGTCCATAAAGAGGAAGAAATGAAGATCATAACATTCATGTTTGTGACCTTAGGTTCATTGGTGCAACACAAGAATGTTGTCTTAGATAACTATCTCAGCCCCATATTATACATGAAAATAGCTTTGTAACCTTCAAAAACTTATAAATACATCTTCCATAAAAAAAAAAGAACCAAATAAATGGACTCAATAATCAATGATGTAAAAAAAACAATAATAATTTATGTGTTCTCCGAGATAGACTTTTGTGTGATGATAATTGTAATTGTGATTCATCATAGTTGTGACATTTGGTTTCCCTTGAATAAATCTTTTTGACAGTTTTCTACTTTGCAGAATATATTCCATTGTATTTGTACCCATTTCTTAATACAACAAACTAAACAAGTCAACACCTTTGGAATATTTGAGGCTTAAAAGCTTAGTATCATTGGTGCCCTCGTGAAGGCAATATGCCTGAAAATCTATAGTAGACATATTACCTTCATGAGGGTACCAAAGACACCTAAACTTGTAAGTCTCAAATATTCAAAAGGTGTTGAATTGCTTGTTGTATTAAGAAAGGGGGACAAATACAAAGGAGTTTTTGCTACAAAGTAGAAAACTGTCATAAGGATCGATTCAACGGAAACCAAGTATCACAACTATGATGGATCACAATTACAACTATCATCCCAAAAAAGTCTATCCATATCTCGAGAACACATCATGATTATCAAGTCCAGATATCTTATTACTTTTTTGTTAAGAGATGTACTTATAAGTTTTTGAAGGCCACAAAGCATTTTACATGAAAAATATGTGACTGGGATAGTTATCTACGACAACATTCTTATGTTGCGCCGGCCAACTCTTCAATGAACCTAAACCAACAAATATCTAATCTTCATTTCTTACTCTTTAAGATCATTATTTTAAGATCACCAACAAAAATGAATAATAGAAACAATATCAAGAATCACTGAGAAAAAGTTTACAAGGAAAATCAGTTAATATACTTGAAGAAGTGCTAGTGCATTACAAAGTCTATTGGATTGGGCACTACACCTTTGTAATTTTTTTTTGATCCCGATGACTGTTCTTTTGCTTTATTTTATCAGGGGATCCAACGACGAGGAGGTGGCTGCAGCAATTGCTCCATAACATGAATGGGAATCGGGTTGCTTGGAGGATGGAGGATTCAATCTTATGCTGTGAACTAAATTCTTACAAATAGTTCTTAAACTAAGATTGCCTATGATCTATTTTTGGTGCATATTGTGGAATGCAGTTCTGCTCTCTACTCATATTTATTATGAAGTGCATTATGTGAATCATTATGAAGATTTATTGAATGATTTATGAATATTATTGGACCTTTAGTAAGCCTGTTTCTTTTTTTGGTTCTACTTGTTCGGTATATATATCGACCTCGACTGAATTAGAATCGTTTTATAGATCCTCTTAATTAAACAACAAAAGCAACCTATCAAGTAAAATTTCAAAAGTGTTGTTTTGAGAGGGTAAATTGTACGTAGGCCTTACCACTATTTTGTGGAGGCAAAGAGGTTGTTCTCGAAAGGTCTTTGATACTCATGTGCAGCAAGTTCAGGTATTATAAAGAAGAAGAAAACATAACAACTAATATGAGAAGCATTGCAAAGTCTACAAGAAAGGACTAACAACCACAACAAAATAATGTGGTAACTCAAACAGAATAAATATATTATGATTGATATCTAAAGCAAAAGACACAACAAAACAACTTGTACAATGACATAATCTAACAAATCTGTGTTGGAACTAATGCATTCACACATTAATGTTTAGTATTTTAATATTGTCTCTTAGTTTTTCAAGAAGTCTTTTAGAATTTCGTAATACATGTATCTAGTAATACATGTACCTAGTTAATTATGTGAGACTTTTTTTTTTCTATTTTGAATAGTATAAATAGTGATGTACTTGATGATTGTAATCATCTTAAGTGGACTTAAGTAGCCTATATAAAACTTGAGCATTCTCTAAAGATAGTATTCTCCTTCTATATTTCCTACAAATTGGTATCAGAGCAGGTTTTGTTCTTAATCTGGGGTTAGGCGAAGAAAAAGAAAATGGCATCCAAAACAAATGAAGGTGTTGATTCTTCAATTGTTCTTACTCCATTTTTTTATGGAACAGATTTTGAATACCGGAAGATAAGAATGAGAACACATCTAAATGTTGAAGGTTTGTATACTATTTTTGTAAATGGCTATGAATAACCACAAAACGATGGTGAACTTTCAGTAGCAGAGATGAAAAATCTTGAGGCTAAGTACCGTCAAGATGCAAAAGTCTTGAGCAAAATCTGAATGGGAGTCTCAAGAACATATTTTGCAAAAATTTGTACTTGTCAGACTGCAAAGGAAGCTTGGGATTCTCTAAAACTGAGGTGTATGGTGACGAAAAGGTACGCACTATAAATCTTCAAACTCTTAGAAGAGAGTTTCAAAATTTAAAGATGATAGAATCTGAAAAAATAGATGAATATTGCACAAGAGTCATGAATATTGTTAATGAAATGGGAAACCATGGTGATACAATTTATGACCAACAAGTTGTTGAGAAGATTCTAATTAGTGTTACAGAAAAATATGAGTACATAGTTGCTATCACTGAGAAAAAGATTTCCATCAAAGAGCTAGTTGGATCTTTTCATGCACACGAGAAACAAGGATTCTTTTCGTGAAGATCAATCCAAAGAGATGACTTTCCAGTCTAGAACAAATGAGAGTTCTCAAAATTTCTCAAAAAACCAACAAAAGAAGAATTACAATCCAAAAAAGAAGCAGGATCATGATAATTCTTCTAAGAAGTTTGAAGAAAAAGGTGAGAAAATTACTAGTCCTTTTTTTAATATTTACAAAAGGATTAATCACAATGTAAAAAAGCGTTGGCACAAAGGCAAGCCACAATGTAATTATTATAAAAAATTCGGCCAAAATGAGAATGATTGTTGGCACAAGCAACAAGAGCAAAGAAGTTACTGTGAAGAATAGGAGGAAGAAATGGAAGAAAATATTTATTTGCTTCTCAATGTGATCTTTCAGCAAAAAGCAATGAATCGTATATTGATAGTGGTTGTAGCAATCACATGACTGGAGATGAAAAAGTTTTCCTAGCAATTAATAGTTGCATCACTACTAAAGTGATAATGGGGAATTGACGCTTAGTTGATGCAAAAGGTATAGGTACCATTTCAATCAACATAAAAGGGAGCGGTAAGCAAATTCATGATGTGTTTTATGTTCCAGAATTAGAAGAAAATTTTCTTACTTTTGGTCAATTCATGGAATATGGTTATTCTCTTATGTTTATATATAATTATTGCAAGATTTATGATAAAATTGAGTCAAATCAAGTCATTGTTGAAGTAGAGATGATAAAAAGAAAATTTCCTTTACAATGCATTCAAAAATGAAGTTGTAGATAACTCATGGCTTTGACACGAAAGATTTTGTCATTTGAATTTTCATGGTTTGAAACATCTCAAGCAAAATAACATGGTGCAAGACCTTTCTAAGATACATACTAAGAATAAGGTAGATAATATTTCTAACATATCTTTAGATGAGTCAAATCAAAAAGAGGACGAGGAAGAGGAAGATGTCCCTCAAGGAGGAGAAATCTCAGATTCAAATGATGAAGAGCCATTTCCAAGTGGAACAAAAATGTTGAATGACATTTATCAGAAATGCAACTCTGCCGGTGTTAAGAAAGAAAATTATGAGGAGGCAATAAAGCATGATGTTTGGAAGAAAGTAGTTGGCAGAAAAAATTCGAAAGATTGAGAAAAATAATACTTGGGAGTGTATGAGTATACCAACGAAAGAGAAGTTGTAAATCTAAAGTGGATTTGCAAAACCAAACTCAATCAAAAAGGAGTTATTCAAAAACACAAAATAAAGGCGAATTCAGTTGCAATTATTGTCATACTAGAGAACAACTTGTCGACATCTTCACCACAACATTTCCAAGTGAACAGTTTTGCCATCTTTAAGAAGGCATTGGAGTTTTCAAGCAAATACATTAAGGAGAGTATTGAAATTAATGCATTCACACATTGATGTTTAGTATTTCAATATTGTATCTTAGTTTTTCAAGAAGTCATTTAAAATTATGTTTAGTATTTCAATATTGTATCTAGTAATTTGTGATACATGTATCTAGTTAATTATGTTAGACTTTTTGTTTTCTATTTTGAATAGTATAAATAGTGATGTAGTTGATAATTCTAATCATCTCAAGTGACATTAAGTAACCTATATAAAATTTGAGCATTCTCTAAAGATAGTATTCTCCTTCTATATTTCCTACAACCTGAATACTCCACTATCTAATAACCTTCTACCCTAATATGTGACATACCCTCCTATCTAAGACCATGTCATCGATAATATGAAGTTACATCATGTTTTGACTTATCGCCTCTCTCTAATGCATTTTCGGAGTGCCTCTATCTCTTTATATGCCTCTAATATCCAACCTCTTGCTACGCATCTCCTCTTCGCATGTCCAAACCATTTCAGTCCTATTTTTTTTCATCTTGTCCATCATGATGGCCACCCTACCTTATTGGAAATATCATTCCTAATTTTATCGCTACAACTATACCCATACATCCATCTCCTCATCATCATTACTGCAATATGCATATTCTGATCTTCGTGATTGGTCAACACTCCGACTATACAACAACGTCAGTCTAATGATGACTCCATAGAAATAATCTTCAAGTTTTGGTGATACTATCCTATCACATAAGACTCAAAAGGAAAGCTTTCACTTTGTCCACGTCGCACCAATACGATGTGTATAATCATTGTCGACGTCCCCACTTTTCTAAATTATAAAGATAAGGTACTTGGAATTATCTTTCTTTGGACAGGTTCATGTGTCAATCCCCACTCCAACGCCTTTCTCATCCATTGCATCAATGAATTTGTACTCCAAGTGGTTTAGTCCTACTCAATTTGAACCCTTTGTACTTCAGAGTTTTTCTCCACAACTCTACCCTAACATTAATTCTTCTTGTGGATCTCATTAATTAGTACTACGTCATCAAATATAATACACTGATAGATCTTGTCTTAAATATGCAATGTCAATCCATCCATCACCAATGAAAACAAGAATGGACTAGGAATCGACCCCTTGTTCAACCTTATCTCAAGTATGAAGTGATTTGAGTCTCCTACCATTACTCTAATCGAGGTTTAAGATCCATCATATGTGCCACTTATCTCCTTAATGTAAGTGATAGGTACACCTCTAGTCTTTAGGCTTCTTTAGAGAACTTACATCGAGACTTTGTTGTAATTATTTTTCAAGGTCAACGAACATCATATGTAAGTCCCTATTCTTTGCTGATATTTCTCGACATTTCTTGTGACAAGAAGGATTTCCTTTGTAGTTGGTCATCCAACATTAATGTAAACTGATTCTCATTTTAATGGCAATAAATTCTAGAAAGATGGCTGAATTTATTGCGTCCATCTTCCCGGTTTGATAAAGTCCTTCATGTTATGATGGGGTCTCAAATTTATATTAGTTATTAATAAATATGATTTTTTTAATTTTAAATATCACATCTTGCATAAAAATATTCAGTTATACAACTAGACTATTTATTGACATTATGATTCTTTTTTAATTACTGTTTTTCTTTTTTTATTTTATTTTGAAATATTTTATTTGAGTTGAAGATTTAATAGGAATAATCTCTCTTGATTAATAAGATGAGAGTAAATTTACCTATGATTCTTCTCATATCTTGCTTATGAGATTATGTTAGATACGCAATTATTATTGGATCATCTTCACATATAAATGTAAGAAATCAAAGGAAAGCTATGGTAATTTTGAACTTTTCATTATTTTCATATATTATAATCTTTGCATTATTCTTCAAGTGTAATTATACATTAGTAGTTTATATAGTTGATTCGTAAATCACACGGGTCATAAATTATTTTTGTGAAATGGCACATGTAATATCATTATATAATTATCCATTAAATGTTGATTAAGAAGAAGAGTGATTCTAGATTTAAGGGTGTAATCTAGTGATCAATCAAATAGGTTTAATAAAATAAAATGAAAATTTACTCCATCTCATCTAACTCTCTGGTAATAATTTATTTTTATTTTATTTTTATATTTTTCTCATTTTGTGATAAATATGTACATATGTTTTAGAATATTTTTTCTACTTACATATCATCATATATATCATTTCATATCATATATCGTAATATCATATCATCATCAAATCATGTCATATCATATCATCTCATCATATATTATTATAAATGGGAAGCTCCAACCTTTAAAGGTAGATTACCATTTTGCCACTCCACTGTGAAGTTTATTATGAAGTTTATTTAAATTTTAGGCCGCCAATCGAAATTTTACTTTAGGCCCCAATTACATTGAGCCGCCCCTGAGTAGAAGGAGACTATTAGAGAGATCATTTTTTTAGGTTTTCTGTTGAAGTAGTGTCAATATAGGTTATAGTAATGATACCTGTTGACACCCAATTTTGATCCTTCACGATTTGATAATTTTTAAGCTTCTTATATATTGAAAAATTGGAAATAATTGTTTTTGAAAATAAAAAATACATTCAAGATTATCTTCCAAACACTTTTTACCATTTTTTCATATGGATTATATATCTTTAAACTTAAAATATATAGATTTATATAATATTTCAATATGAATAAATAGTTAGTAAGTCTTTTTTTCAAAAAACAGAGATTCAATTAAGAACACAATTTTTCTTTAAAGCTGACAGTTTAATTAAGATATTTCATTTTGAAATAATTATTTTTATGTTGTTAAAGTTAAGAAGCTCGAGTAATTAGTTTACTTTAAAATCCATGTCATTTCCCTTTGAAACTCTTTTAACAGACTTTATTTTAATCCATATTTGGACCATCAGATAACCTTTAACCCAAAATTTGGCCCAAATTCTTCAAACCCAAATTAAGATCCCAAGATTTGAAAATTTCCAGAGTCCCACATCGTTTTTCCCTTTATTTTGACCCAGAGTTTGTCATATATAAACCCTCACTCTTACTGTTCAGGGGAGGAGTTTTTGGAGGCGAGAAAAAGAAAACCCCGCTAAGATTTTGGGAGTTCTTATTTTCGTCGCTTGAATTTTGTTGATTAGCGACTATTTTGGAATTCTTCATGTCCAGGCTTGAGTTTCAGTCGCTGCCCAGAACCAGGTAACACTCATATTTCGTCCTCATTTGATGTGAAGTGCTGGGTTTAGTTTTTTTTAACGATTATGTATACCTATTTTAGTTAACTAAATAAAGGTGTTTAGATTTAACTTCTTTGTTTATCACTCTTTGTTATTTTTAGATCTTGTCTCTTGTTTTGATCTCAATTCTCAAGAATGGAGCTTTATTTTAGCTTAACATTTTTTGAATTAGGTGGTAATGTTTAACTAATTACATCAACTTATGTTGTTTAGTCTTTTCACACCCCTTTTTCGTTTTAAAGATAATTATCGATAATCAGTGTTTAAATTTATTTGAAATCCATGATAGTATTCATATTTAAGTACCTTTTTCAAATATGATGCAAATTTATTCTTCCTTTTTAGTTGTCTTGAGTATTTCATTTTCTACGTGAAGATAGCTAGATTTATGTTTGGTATTCTTGCCTCTCTTAGAGTGTTAGTTCAACTCTTTCTAAAGTTGTTTATATCTTGGTATATCTATTTATGTTTGAATAAATATCCCATATTTTAACTAGATTATGTTTCCCATCACCATTCTAATCTTTCTTTACCTCTATAACTCTTAAGTGCAACTTTTAGGATTTTGATAGAATATTTTGTTGTCTTTCCTCACTTATTTTTCTGATTTTCTCTCGACGAGTGAAATTAATTATTGTTTTGGTTTGTCTTAATTTGACTATAAATGAAAGGTTTTGTCATGTTTAAGTCATTTAATTTGTTGATTATGTTCAAGTTCCACATGTTTCTAGAGCCCCCGTAACTTTCTATCTTAGAGCATATTTTATAACTTAGAAAGATTTTTTAAACATTTTTTTACTGCTGTCTAGATCTGCTAAAAAACATTCAATTATGAGGGTAACACAATGTTATGTGCACCTCTTTATGAGATTTGGTATATGAGCTATTACATTATCTTTTCCTCTCTTTTATGGTTTTTCTTAATTATGACATCACAATTCTACTGCAGTGTAGATTCTACTTAATAATTATTTTTGCTTTTAACACTTTGTATTTTGTTCTTTTTGCTTATTAAAATCAATAACTGATTCATCAGCATTTGTTGAATTTCACAAAATAATTATCCTAAGACTCTACAAGATGAATTGGAAAAAAACTAGGACTCTATAGGACATTTTCAATCTTAACAATATTCCTTACGAACCCTAATTAATGCGTCATTAAGATATTTCTTTCATAGCTTGTCGTAAAAGGTAGAAATGTTTCGTTATATTCCTAGATTTTAATGGAGCAGTGTGAAACAAGAGTAATCAATAATCACTGAAGAAATGTGTGTTTTAACTGATACAAGAAATATTGGAATTGCAGCGTGGAGTGTTACTTTAGCAATCATGTGCATGAGACAGACGAATAAACTCTAGAATATTGTTGAAACACTTTTCAAAATATCTGTATAAATGCAATGGTAGTACCAAACGAGTATCATAATAAGGGAGATAATTCCTTATTATGAGAATCTAACTACAAGGGGGCTATGAGAAGGTATTCCATTCCTCTCACTCTTTATTCTCATGCTATGAATTTCAGACAAATTTGATAAACACATTTATTGTACACTAATCTGCAGGTGAAGAAAATTTTTCTGAAACCCCCCCCCCCCCCCCCCATTTATGGCAGCAAAAACACTTTAACGCCATTAGTCTAAAGGATCTCTCTCAATGCTTTCTTTTAACATTAACTTTCCAAGCTTCATCTCGAATTGCTCCTGCAATTTTCAGGTATACGTTGGTTAATTGTTATGAATTGCATTCAATTTTGTTTTACTCTTTTGCTTTTGAAACGATATTTATTTTGCATTTATTGTTTGAGGTATTTAAAGTTTTTGATTAAGGTTTATAGATTTGTGGATGATTTCTAAAATTTTGATCTTTGATTGGGTTTGCGAATGAAGTGATCAAAGGGGTCAAAGAAGATAGTTATTTTTTTTGCATTTATTTGTGAAACTCAATTCTTGTTTTCAATGTTAAAGTGGACTGACTTAAATTTCTAAAATCAATATTTTCTTTTATATTTTCAGTCTTATATATGAATATACAAATCAATCTGCTAATACACCATTAAAATCAAATAAGGGGTAGTACTGAGAAGATGATATACCTAAAATATTAATTTATTACTTTGTTGGCATATCACCTCTCTCTAATCAATTTTCCGACGCCTCTGTCTCTTAATATGCCTACTATATCCACCTCTTGCACCTTTTTATTGAGCATCTACGCATCTCTTCTTCGTATGTCCTAACCATTTCAGTCCTGTTTTTTCATCTTATCCATCATGATGGCTACTCTTACGGATAATATCATTCCAAATTCTATCTCTCCAACTATTTCCACACATCCATCTCAACAACATCATTACCGCAATATGCATATTCTGAACATGGATGTTCTTGATTGGTCAGCTCTCCAACTATAAAACAATGTTAGTCTAATTACCATTCCATAGAACTTATCTTTAAGTTTGGTGATATTATTTTATCACAAGACTCAAAATGCAAACTTTCACTTTGTCCACGTTGCACCAATACGAAGTGTAATATCATAGTCGACGTCCCTACTTCCCTAAATACAAAGATGAGATACTTGAAGTTATCTTTCTCAGGGATAGGCTCATGAGTCAATCCTCACTTCCACGCCTTTCTCATTCATTGCATCACTACTTAACTTGATCCTTTTTAACTCCGGGGTTTTTCTCCACACCTCCAGCCTAACATTAATTCTTCTTGTGTGTCTCATTAATTAGTATTATGTCATCTACAAATAAAATACATCGACAGATCTCATCTTAAATATGCAATGTCAATTCATCCATCACTATGGAAAACAAGAATGGGCTAGGAACCGACCCCTTGTGCAACCTTATCTCAACTATGAAGTGAATTGGGTCTCGTCCCATGTTTCTAATATAGGTTTGGATGCATCATGTATGACATTTGTCTCCCAAATGTAAGCGATAGATACACCTCTAGCTTTCGGGCATCTTTAGGGAACTTCCTTTGAGACTTTGTTGTATTTTTCAAGGTCATCCAACATGAATGTGAACTCATTCTCATTTTAATGGCAATAAATTCTAGAAAGATGACTAAATTTATTGTGTCCATCTTCCTGGTTTAACGAAGTCCTTCATGTATCAGGCTCTCAAATAAATATTAGTTTCTAATAAATATGATTTTCTTAATTTTAAATATCAGATCTTGCATAATAATATTCAGTTATTTAATTGGACTATTATTGACATTATGATTTTTTTTTATAATACTATGTTTCTTTGTCATTTTATTTTGAAATGTTTTATTTGAGTCAAAGATTACTAGGAACAATCTCTCTAGCTTAATAAGATAAGAGTAAATTTACGTATGATTCTTCCCAAATCTAGCTTATGAGATTATATTAGATATGAAATTATTGTTGGATCATCTTCACATATAAATGTGAGAAATCAAGGAAAGATATGATAATTTCAACTGAATTAAATCAAGAAGGTTTAATAAAATAAAATAAATCTACTCCATCTCATCTAACTCTCTGCTCATAATTTATTTTTATTTTATTTTTAATTCTTATTTTGTGTTAAATATGTAAATATATTTTTAGAATTTTTTTTCTACTTGCGTATAGAATATAATAGAAATAAAATTATTATTTAAAAAAGTTTTGCTGCAAGTAAATCACTTGTCCTTGACTAGTTTTTTTCTTTCTACTCTCTTCTAGGTTTTTCAATTTCTCCATAATCATTCCCCCATGTCCTAGTAATCTTAACTCAAAATCAGAGGGGGTGCGGAAATATTCGGAAAGGGGTAATTTGTGTATGAACAAACATAAGAATTATTGGCATTACAGTGTAGAGTGGTATTTTAACATTCATGTGCATTTGAGGGATGAATAAACTGTAAAATCATACCGAAACACTTCTCAAAATACTTGTAGGAATGTAGGGATAGTACAAAATGAGTGCCACAATAAAGGAGTAAATCTTGAAAAAGTTTCCTCTTCACAAAAAGGCAAAAAAAAAAAAAAAAGAGGCAATAAGTGGTTTTAGGAAAATCTTAATACTATTTAGTTGAACATCAAAATGATACCCAACCCAAAATGCCAAATTAGTTTGTGTTTCACATAAACACAAATAGGACCACATTGCTGAAGAGGAGTCAAAAACAAAATAGGAGTGCTAAGCCAGACACCAAATGTTCAATCATTGTTGAAAACGAAGAAATTATAGTTATGATTCCCGAGGGAGATGCCAGAGTTAAAAAGTTTCATTAGTTCAGTTTTATCAAGTAGAATACTGATGTTGTTTTAGTTAATCAGTTATGCAACCTTAAGTAGAATGCTGGATCGAAAATCAAGAACTAATGTAGTCCGATAGGATTCATCAACACATAAGAGTTGCAAAGAGAGAATTGTGTTTGTTAGCACGCGCGTGTAACTATTAACTAGAAGTGGGATGTGAGAAGTAAGATGACATTCATAGTTTATTTACTATACAACAGTAGTAAATTTTCCACTTTCTAATTATGAATCTATAGCTTCCACATTGATTTTTTTTCTTTTCATGAATCGAAGCTTCTTCATAATGAAATAGATCAGTCGTAGATGAGATAACTTGAACCATTCATATTATAATAGGTATATGGAATTGAACCTCTTAACTTCTTTTTTCTCCTAATATTCTCAACAACCATCTAATAGGTAAATTCGACATTCGACAACATCATTTTTTGTCTCAATTTTAGGTGAGTCCAATTACAATTCAACTCTCTCAAGTGACTAGCATATATTCATCAAAACCCTCAATCTTACCTAACTTCACCATATTCCAGAATTGAAATAATAGAAAATCATGCCCCAACGAATTCAAAAGATATCATAAAGTTATATGAAAGTAAACAAAACATGAAGGTAAATTAGAAGAATAAACCTTCGAAATTTCTAGAAAAGTGTTTTCATGAAGACTAGGGTTGCGGGATCAAGTATAAGTTTTTCAGCAAATTGCATTTTGCAATCCTTATTAGACGGTGCTCCAGGACTTGAAGACGATGACAATTTACATCCTACTCCTCTGAAACTGCCGACACCTACGGAGAGAGATTGAAGTAAGTTTGTCATTCTAAAATCTCAATCGAATGCTTTTATAATTTTCTTTCTTTACTTCCCTAATTAATTTTCTCTCCTCTATCTTCAATATTCGAACTGAATAAAGACAAATTTCATCATTTGATTTAAAACCGCAACCTGATCAATGAAAACGATCATTAATGAAATCTATTAGTACGTGAAAGAAATAATTTTTTCTTCATTGATGGTGCCACAATTTTAAATTAAAAGGTGAATTTTTTCTTTTATCAGTTTAGGAATAGAAGAAAGAGGAGAAAAAATAAAGTAGGGAAAGAGAAAGGAAGAAAATGATAAAAGCATTCGATTGAGGATTTAGAATGACAAACCTAACTCAGTCTATCTCAATAGGTGTCGGCATTTTCATAGGAGTAGGATGTATGCCATCTTCTTCTACCAGTGCCGGAGCAACGACCAATAAGGATTGTGAAATTCGATTTACTGAACAATTTGTACTTGATCTCCATAACCCTACTCTACGTGAGAACATCCTTCTTGAACTTTCCAAGTGTTATTCTTCCTGTTTAGCTATATATTTACTTTCATTTTTTATTTAGTGTCGTATTGTTTATGCTTTCTATCAATTCCTCGGGGATGATTTCAATTCTTCATTGTGGTGTAGTTCTGTAAACTTGAGGGTTTTGATGACTATTAAACTTCCTATCATTTGATAGAATTGAAATGTAATTGGATTGACAAAAAATTAAGATGGAAAATGATTCTATCGACTGTCGAATTTACCTATTAGATGCTTGTTGAGAATAGTAGGAAGAAAAAGAAGTTCGGAGTACCATATTATAATCTGGATGGTTCATCTGGGATAGATCCGTTTCATTATGAAGAAGCTTTAATTCTTGGAGAGAGAAAATTTAAAACAATCAATGTCGAAACTATAGCAATATAATTATAAAGTAGAAATGTTATAACTACTGTGAGTAAATAAACTATGAGTGTCATCTTACTTCTACGATCACACTTTTAGTTAATAGTTTCACATATGTTCTTACAAAGGCAATATTATGATCTTGTTAATAGTTTCACATATGTGCTTATAAAGACAATATTATGTCTTTACTATTGCTATGTGTTTCCAGCATGTCCCTTGGCATGCTTAATTATAATTTCTTCTTGTTGAGCAATGGTTGAACAACTGGCGTCTGTCTTAGTACTCCTATTTGCTATTAACCCCTCTTTAGCAATGTGCTTATATTTTTGTTTATGTGAAACACCAAATATTGGCTCAGTATCATTTTGTTGTTCTGCTTAATAGTATTAAGATTTTCCTATAAACACTTATTGCCTTTGTTTTTCTTTTCCAGAAGAGGAAACTTTTCTAGGATTTGGACCCCTTATATTGTGCCACTCATTTTGTATTATAGTTGCATTATTACAAATATTTTGAGTAGTGTTTCACTATAATTCTAGAGTTTATTCGTCTCTCAAATACACATGAATTTCATTCTCTCAAATATTTATTAAAATTCTATTGTAGACAATTTCTGTCCAACTATTTCATTTTTATTTCTCTAGTGTGGAAGTCAGTAGTTGTTTCTTTAAGTTTGTAAATGTTAGTAATTTTCACATTGCATGATATGGTTTATATCTATTAAACAATCTAACAGAGATTGTAATGTACTAGCACTTCTTTAGGTATATTAACTTTTCAATTTCCTTGTAGACGTTTTCTTAGCGATTTTTTATTCTTCTTCTATTATTAATTCTTGTTGTAATGAGTTATCAAGAGAGGATTATCTTGTCCATAAAGAGGAAGAAATGAAGATCATAGCATTCATGTTTGTGACCTTAGGTTCATTGGTGCAACACAAGAATGTTGTCTTAGATAACTATCTCAGCCCCATATTATACATGAAAATAGCTTTGTAACCTTCAAAAACTTATAAATACATCTTCCATAAAAAAAAAAAGAACCAAATAAATGGACTCAATAATCAATGATGTAAAAAGAACAATAATAATTTATGTGTTCTCCGAGATAGACTTTTGTGTGATGATAATTGTAATTGTAATTCATCATAGTTGTGACATTTGGTTTCCCTTGAACAAATCTTTTTGATAGTTTTCTACTTTGCAGAATATATTCCATTGTATTTGTACCCGTTTCTTAATACAACAAACTAAACAAGTCAACACCTTTCGAATATTTGAGGCTTAAAAGCTTAGTATCATTGGTGCCCTCGTGAAGGCAATATGCCTGAAAATCTATAGTAGACATATTACCTTCATGAGGGTACCAAAGACACCTAAACTTGTAAGTCTCAAATATTCAAAAGGTGTTGAATTGCTTATTGTATTAATAAAGGGGGACAAATACAAAGGATCTTTTGCTACAAAGTAGAAAACTGTCATAAGGATCGATTCAACGGAAACCAAGTATCACAACTATGGTGGATCACAATTACAACTATCATCCCAAAAAAGTCTATCCAGATCTCGAGAACACATCATGATTATCAAGTCCAGATATCTTATTACTTTTTGTTAAGAGATGTACTTATAAGTTTTTGAAGGCCACAAAGCATTTTACATGAAAAATATGTGACTGGGATAGTTATCTACGATAACATTCTTATGTTGCGTCGGACAACTCTTCAATGAACCTAAACCGACAAATATCGTATCTTCATTTCTTACTCTTTAAGATCATTATTTTAAGATCACCAACAAAAATGAATAATAGAAACAATATCAAGAATCACTGAGAAAAAGTTTACAAGGAAAATCAGTTAATATACTTGAAGAAGTGCTAGTGCATTACAAAGTCTATTGGATTGGGCACTACACCTTTGTAATTGTTTTTGATCCCGATGACTGTTCTTTCGCTTTATTTTATCAGGGGATCCAACGACGAGGAGGTGGCTGCAGCAATTGCTCCATAACATGAATGGGAATCGGGTTGCTCTGGAGGATGGAGGATTCAATCTTATGCTGTGAACTAAATTCTTACAAATAGTTCTTAAATTAAGATTGCCTATGATCTATTTTTGGTGCATATTGTGGAATGCAGTTCTGCTCTCTACTCATATTTATTTATGACGTGCATTATGTGAATCATTATGAAGATTTAATGAATGATTTATGAATATTATTGGACCTTTAGTAAGCCTGTTTCTTTTTTTGGTTCCACTTGTTCAGTATATATATATCGACCTCGACTGAATTAGAATCGTTTTATAGATCCTCTTAATTAAAAAACAAAAGCAACCTATCAAGTAAAATTTCAAAAGTGTTGTTTGGAGACGGTAAATTGTACGTAGGCCTTATCACTATTTTGTGGAGGCAAAGAGGTTGTTCTCGAAAGGTCTTCGATACTCATGTGCAGCAAGTTCAGGTATTATAAAGAAGAAGAAAACATAACAACTAATATGAGAAGCATTGCAAAGTCTACAAGAAAGGACTAACAACCACAACAAAATAATGTGGTAACTCAAACACAATAAATATATTATGATTGATATCTAAAGCAAAAGACACAACAAAACAACTTGTACAATGACATAATCTAACAAATCTGTGTTGGAACTAATGCATTCACATATTAATGTTTAGTATTTCAATATTGTCCATTAGTTTTTCAAGAAGTCTTTTAGAATTTTGTAATACATGTATCTAGTAATACATGTACCTAGTTAATTATGTGAGACTTTTTTTTTCTATTTTGAATAGTATAAATAGTTATATAGTTGATGATTGTAATCATCTCAAGTGGACTTAAGTAGCCTATATAAAATTTGAGCATTCTCTAAAGATAGTATTCTCCTTCTATAATTCCTACAAATTGGTATCAGCAGGTTTTGTTCTTAATCTGGGGTTAGGTGAAGAAAAAGAAGATGGCATCCAAAACAAATGAAGGTGTTGATTCTTCAATTGTTCTTACTCCATTTTTTTATGGAACAGATTTTGAATACCGGAAGATAAGAATGAGAACACATCTAAATGTTGAAGGTTTGTATACTATATTTGTAAATGGCTATGAAGAACCACAAAACGATGGTGAACTTTCAGTAGCAGAGATGAAAAATCTTGAGGCTAAGTACCGTCAAGATGCAAAAGTCTTGAGCAAAATCTAAATGGGAGTCTCAAGAACATATTTTGCAAATGTTTGTACTTGTCAGATTGCAAAGGAAGCTTGGGATTCTCTGGAAACTGAGGTGTATGGTGACGAAAAGGTACGCACTATAAATCTTCAAACTCTTAGAAGAGAGTTTCAAAATTTAAAGATGATAGAATCTAAAAAAATAGATGAATATTGCACAAGAGTCATGAATATTGTTAATGAAATGGGAAAACATGGTGATACAATTTATGACCAACAAGTTGTTGAGAAGATTTTAATTAGTGTTACAGAAAAATATGAGTGCATAGTTGCTATCACTGAGAAAAAGATTTCCATCAAAGAGGTAGTTGGATCTTTTCATGCACACGAGAAACAAGGATTCTTTTCGTGAATATCAATCCAAAGAGATGACTTTCCTGTCTAGAACAAATGAGAGTTCTCAAAATTTCTCAAAAAACCAACAAAAGAAGAATTACAGTCCAAAAAAGTAGAAGGATCATGATAATTCTTCTAAGAAGTTTGAAGAAAAAGGTGAGAAAATTACTAGTCCTTTTTTTAACATTTACAAAAGGATTAATCACAATGTAAAAAAAGTTGGCACAAAGGCAAGCCCCAATGTAATTATTATAAAAAATTCGGTCAAAATGAGAATGATTGTTGGCACAAGCAACAAGAGCAAAGAAGTTTCTGTGAAGAATAGGAGGAAGAAATGGAAGAAAATATTTTATTTGCTTCTCAATGTGATCTTTCAGCAAAAAGCAATGAATGGTATATTGATAGTGGTTGTAGAAATCACATGACTGGAGATGAAAAAGTTTTCCTAGAAATTAATAGTAGCATCACTACTAAAGTGAGAATGGGGAATTGACGCTTAGTTGATGCAAAAGGTATAGGTACCATTTCAATCAACATAAAAGGGAGCGGTAACCAAATTCATGATGTGTTTTATGTTCCTGAATTGGAAGAAAATTTGCTTACTTTTGGTCAATTCATGGAATATGGTTATTCTCTTATGTTTATATATAATTATTGCAAGATTTATGATAAAATTGAGTCAAATCAAGTCATTGTTGAAGTAGAGATGATAAAAAGAAAATTTCCTTTACAATGCATTCAAAAATGAAGTTGTAGATAACTCATGGCTTTGACACGAACGATTTTGACATTTGAATTTTCATGGTTTGAAACATCTCAAGCAAAATAACATGGTGAAAGACCTTTCTAAGATACATACTAAGAATAAGGTAGATAATATTTCTAACATATCTTTAGATGAGTCAAATCAAGAAGAGGACGAGGAAGAGGAAGATGTCCCTCAAGGAGGAGAAATCTCAGATTCAAATGATGAAGAGCCATTTCCAAGTGGAACCAAAATGTTGAATGACATTTATTAGAGATGCAACTCTGTCGGTGTTAAGAAAGAAAATTATGAGGAGGCAATAAAGCATGATGTTTGGAAAAAAGCAGTTGGCATAAAAAATTCGAAAGATTGAGAAAAATAATACTTGGGAGTGTATGAGTATACCAACGAAAGAGAAGTTGTAAATCTAAAGTGGATTTGCAAAACCAAACTCAATCAAAAAGGAGATATTCAAAAACACAAAAGAAAGTCGAATTCAGTTGCAATTATTGTCATACTAGAGAACAACTTGTCGACATCTTCACCACAACATTTCCAAGTGAACAGTTTTGCCATTTTTAAGAAGGCATTGGAGTTTTCAAGCAAATGCATTAAGGAGAGTGTTGAAATTAATGCATTCACACATTGATGTTTAGTATTTCAATATTGTATCTTAGTTTTTCAAGAAGTCATTTAAAATTATGTTTAGTATTTCAATATTGTATCTAGTAATTTGTGACACGTGTATCTAGTTAATTATGTTAGACTTTTTGTTTTCTATTTTGAATAGTATAAATAGTGATGTAGTTGATAATTGTAAACATCTCAAGTGACATTAAGTAACCTATATAAAATTTGAGCATTCTCTAAAGATAGTATTCTCCTTCTATATTTCCTACAACCTGAATACTCCACTATCTAATAACCTTCTACCCTAATATGTGACATACCCTCCTATCTAAGACCATGTCATCGATAATATGAAGTTGCATCATGTTTTGACTTATCGCCTCTCTCTAATGCATTTTCGGAGTGCCTCTATCTCTTTATATGCCTCTAATATCCAACCTCTTGCTACACATCTCCTCTTCGCATGTCCAAACCATTTCAGTCCTATTTTTTTTC
This sequence comes from Solanum sitiens, assembly GCA_016801875.1. Taxonomy (NCBI): domain Eukaryota; kingdom Viridiplantae; phylum Streptophyta; class Magnoliopsida; order Solanales; family Solanaceae; genus Solanum; species Solanum sitiens. The sequence continues at coordinate 475,417 of JABWTJ010000141.1, read as the reverse complement.
ATCTTGTCCATCATGATGGCCACCCTACCTTATTGGAAATATCATTCCTAATTTTATCTCTACAACTATACCCATACATCCATCTCCTCATCATCATTACTGCAATATGCATATTCTGATCTTCGTGATTGGTCAACTATACAACAGCGTCAGTCTAATTATGACTCCATAGAAATCATCTTCAAGTTTTGGTGATACTATCCTATCACATAAGACTCAAAAGGAAAGCTTTCACTTTGTCCACGTCGCACCAATACGATGTGTATAATCATTGTCGACGTCCCCACTTTCCTAAATTATAAAGATAAGGTACTTGGAATTATCTTTCTTTGGATAGGTTCATGTGTCAATCCCCACTCCCACGCCTTTCTCATTCATTGCATCAATGAATTTGTACTCCAAGTGGTTTAGTCCTACTCAATTTGAACCCTTTGTACTTCAGAGTTTTTCTCCACAACTCTACCCTAGCATTAATTCTTCTTGTGGATCTCATTAATTAGTACTACGTCATTAAATATAATACACCGATAGATCTTGTCTTAAATATGCAATGTCAATCCATCCATCACCAATGAAAACAAGAATGGACTAGGAATCGACCCCTTGTTCAACCTTGTCTAAAGTATGAAGTGATTTGAGTCTCCTACCATTACTCTAATCGAGGTTTAAGATCCATCATATGTGCCATTTATCTCCTTAATGTAAGTGATAGGTACACCTCTAGTCTTCAGGCTTCTTTAGAGAACATACGTCGAGACTTTGTTGTAATTATTTTTCAAGGTCAACGAACATCATATGTAAGTCCCTATTCTTTGCTGATATTTCTCGACATTTCTTGTGACAAGAAGGATTTCCTTTGTAGTTGGTCATCCAACATTAATGTAAACTGATTCTCATTTTAATGGCAATAAATTCTAGAAAGATGGCTGAATTTATTGCGTCCATCTTCCCGGTTTGATGAAGTCCTTCATGTTATGATGGGGTCTCAAATTTATATTAGTTATTAATAAATATGATTTTTTTAATTTTAAATATCACATCTTGCATAAAAATATTCAGTTATTGTCACGACCCAAAATCTAGCCGCGAGTGGCACCCACACTTATCCTACTATGTGAGCGAACCAACCAATCTAAAACTCCAACATATTGAACAAAAATACAAAGCGGAAGACTTAAAACTCATTATCCCCAAATCTGGAAGTCATCATCACAAGAACATCTATCCTCAAGTTACAAATCTAGAAGTATCTAAGAAGCTAAAATAAATAAAAGGCTAGTCCATGCCGGAAGTTCAAGGCATCAAGACATTGAAGAGAAGATCCAGTCCAAGCTAGAAGCATTAGCTCACCCTGAAATCCGGTGTAGTGACGACTGGCTAGAAGTGCTGCTGAGTTGAAGACGACGGTACGTTTGCTGCATTCCCCAAATAACAAAGAAAGAAACAACAAGTAGGGGGGTCAGTACAAACACAAGTACTGAGTAGGTATCATCGGCCAACTCAAAATAGAAAACAGTATATATCAGTTCATATCATAAATCAACTACAATACTCAACATGTAGTAACAAGTACTATAATCATCAATAAGTACTACCAAGTTCATCCATGAGGACTCAAGCCTCAATACCACACTCATTTGGGAATTAGGTTCATTACATTGAGTATATAAACATCTCTCAAGATTTATTATCTTTCTTCCTCTTGTGTCGGTACGTGACACTCCGATCCCCTACTACTATGTGTCGGAACGTGACACTCCGATCCCTTAATTCTACGTGTCGGTTCGTGACACCCGATCCCTTAATACTATGTGTCGGAACGTGACACTCCGATCCCCTAATTCTATGTGTCGGAACGTGACACTCGATCCCCTATTCTATGTGTACGGAACGTGACATCCGATCCCCTAATTCTACGTTGTCGGAACGTGACACTTCCGATCCCCTAATTCTATGTGTCGGTTCGTGACACCCGAACCCACTAATACTATGGTGGTCGAACGTGGGACACTCCGATCCCCTAATTCATACGTGTCGGTTCGTGACACCCGGATCCATAATACTATGTGTCGGGGAACGTGACACTCGATCCCTAAATTCTATGTGTCGAACGTGAACACTCCGATCCCCTAATTTCTATGTGTCGGTTCGTGACAACCCCGAACCCACTATTACTATGTGTCGGAAACGTGACACTCCGATCCCCTAATTGCTCTAAACAATTCATCAAGCCTTCTTTAACCAAGGCATCACCAATCTCAAAGGTGAATTTAGGGTTTCTTCAAGATTTTGGAATTCAAAGCTTTCAGTAGCTTATTTTTATCACAATCACATAATCACATTCATGCAAGCATAAGATTAAGCATATAGAAGGGTTTACAATACTACCAATACATATCATTCACTATTAAGAGTTTACTACGAATAGTATCAAACCATAACCTACCTTCACCAAGGATTCTTGATCAAGCAAGCAATCTCTCCAAGCTTTTTTGTTCCTCTTTGGTTGTCTCTCTAAATCGATCGTTCCTCTCTTCTCCTTATTCTCTCTATTTTTTCTTCTCCCAAACTCTCTCTCTTTTCCCTAATTTAGCATATAATTAGGTATAAAAGATGAGGAAACCACCCACTAAGTAACTCAAGGTCATCTCCTTTACACCCCCAAGGATTTGAGTTTTTAACATTGACCCACTAAAATTTATAATTATAGCAAGAATAGTCCAAAACTCCCCTTAAAAACTTACCCAGAAATTTGACCCAGACTGGGATTAGCAACCTGTGACGGGCCCGTCGTGCCTACGACCCGTCCTGCACTTCCGTCACGACGGACAGAGAAGTGCTCTCAGACACAATGCTCAAGAGTTGAAGTGTGTTTGAAACGGAACCTCAACAACGTCCGTCCATGTCTGTGACGGTTCCGTCCTGCATGTCCGTCCAACTTATCAGAGAATTGCTCTCATAACCCAATTCTCAGAGTTTGAAGTTTTTGAAAACGGAACCGCACAACGGTCCCCGTCAAGTTGTGACGGGGCCGGCCTGCGGTCCGTCACAGAGTCAGAGAGTCCAATTTCAGCACTCAAATATAAGAGTCAAGTGTTTGGAACGAGACACCCTCGACGGTCGTCGTCGCATGAACGTCCGTCGTGGATACGTGCGTCTCAGACAGTTTTCCAGAAGATAAAATCGGGCTCAAAACACTAAGCAGGCGTTACATAGATCCATTTACCCATCGTTCGTCCGCGAACGATCAAAAGAAGAAAAACAAGGATGAGAGGGAGTACCTGAATCTGTGAACAGATGCGGATATTTTTCTTGCATATCAGCCTCCTTCTCCCAAGTGGCCTCTCCAACTGGTCGATTCTTCCATTGAACTTTGATGGATGCAATCTCCCTTGATCTCAACTTGCGAATTTCTCTATCTAAAATAGCAACAGGTTCCTCCTTATAAGACAAATTTTCATCAAGCAGAACCGAATCCCAACGAATGATGTAGTTTCCATCCCCATGGTATCTTTTCAACATAGACCATGAAATACCAGGAGTGCACTCCTGACAGCCCTGAGGCAAGGCTAATCATAAGCCACCTCCCCTACTCATTAAGTTACGTGTCAAATGTCCATATACCCTATTTTCCCTTTTTTGACTGTAGCTTGACGTCCACGGCTCGCGCTGGTATACGAAACGTCCTTCTTCTTCTACGCTATCTCGCATCTCCAAACCGCATCACCCCTTTCATGGGTGAAACCTTCAGCAAGACTTGTTCACCCTCCATGAACTCCAAGTCTCTAACCTTTCGATCTGCATATTCCTTTTGCATACTTTGAGCTGCTAAAAGCTTTTCTTGAATAGATTTCACCTTCTCCAATGAATCCCTCAACAGATCAGTACCCCAAGGTCTAACTTCAAATGCGTCAAACCAACCAATGGGAGACCTACATCTCCTCCCATACAATGCTTCAAATGGGGCCATGTCAATACTGGAGTGATAACTATTATTGTATGAAAACTCCGCTAAGGGTAAGAAGTTATCCCAATGACCACCAAATTCAATCACACATGCGCGAAGCATATCCTCCAACACTTGAATCGTTCGCTCAGACTGACCATCGGTCTGAGGGTGAAATGCAGTACTAAGGTCCAACCTAGTACCTAATTCCGCGTGCAATGTTCTCCAGAACTTAGAAGTAAACTGCGTACCTCTATCTGATATAATGGAGAGTGGAACTCCATGCAATCGAACAATTTCTGAGATGTAGATTTTGGCTAACTTCTCTGCATTGTAGGTCACCTTGACCGGAATGAAGTGAGCAGACTTAGTTAATCTGTCCACAATTACCCAAATAGAGTCAAACTTACCCAATGTCTTTGGAAGACCAACCACGAAGTCCATTGCAATTCTCTCCCACTTCCATTCAGGAATGGGCATTTTCTGAAGTGTTCCTCCGGGCCTCTGGTGTTCATACTTTACTTGCTGGCAATTTGGACATTTGGCAACAAAATCAACAATGTCGCGCTTCATTCTACTCCACCAAAAGTGTTGCTTTAGGTCACGGTACATCTTGGTTGCACCAGGATGTATAGAATATCCGGAACTATGAGCCTCTGTAAGGATAGTGTGGATCAAATCATCAACATGAGGCACACATACCCTTCCCTTAATCCTCAAGACACCTTCCTCATCAATTATTGCCTCTTTAGACTCGCCTCGCAACACCGTATCCCGAATTCGACTTAGCTTTTCATCATCAAACTGTTTTCCCTTGATCTTGTCAAGAAAAGAAGATCTTGCCTCCAC